>CM028138.1:688907500-689147500 GCA_016271365.2 Neoceratodus forsteri | reverse complement strand
CTATCTATCCATCTATCTACAGACAGCATTATCTATCTACTATTTTCTATCTACAGACAGTATATATCCATTCATCTATCTATTCATCTATATCTATCTACATCTATCCATCTATCTATCTCTCATCTACAAGACAGCATTCATTCTCTATCTATCTATGTCTATCGGTGGGTTGGAGGCATACTATTGTGAGGAGTACTGTGTGTGTGTGTGTGTGTGTGGGGGTTGGTGGGGCATATCATTGTAAGAGTACTGTGTGTGTGTGGTGGGTGGGGCATATTATTATGGGAGTACTGTGTGTGTGTGGTGGGGGCATATTATTGTGAAGAGTACTGTGTGTGTGTGTGGTGGGGGCATATTATTGTGAGGAGTACTGTGTGTGTGTGTGTATGTGTGCGGTGGGGGTGGAGGCATACTATTGTGTGGAGTACTGTGTGTGTGTGTGTGTGTGTGTGTGTGTGTGTGGGTTGGTGGGGGCCATATCATTGTAAGGAGTACTGTGTGTTTGTGTGAGGTGGGGTGGGGCATATTATGTAAGGAGTACTGTGTGTGTGTGTGTGTGTGTGTGTGGTGGGGTGGGAGCATATTATTGTAAGGAGTACTGTGTGTGTGTGTGTGTGGTGGGGGCATATTATTGTGAGGAGTACTGTGTGTGTGTGTGGTGGGGGCATATTATTGTGAGGAGTACTGTGTGTGTGTGTGTGTGTGTGTGTGTGGTGGGGTGGGAGCATATTATTGTAAGGAGTACTGTGTGTGTGTGGTGGGGGCATATTATTGTGAAGAGTACTGTGTGTTGTGTGTGGTGGGGTGCATGTGTGGGGAGTACTGTGTGTGTGTGTGTGTGTGTGTGCGGTGGGGGTGGGACATACTATTGTGTGGAGTACTGTGTGTGTGTGTGTGTGTGTGTGTGTGTGTGGGTTGGTGGGGACCCATATCATTATGAGGTACTATTAATGTTTTTTTGTGTGGTGGGGTGGGGGCATATTATTGTAAGAGGTACTGTGTGTGTGTGTGTGTGTGTGGTGGGGTGGGAGCATATTATTATAAGGAGTACTGTGTGTGTGTGGTGGGGGCATATTATTGTGAAAGTGCTATGTGTGTGTGTGGTGGGGGCATATTATTGTGAGAGTACTGTGTGTGTGTGTGTGTGTGTATGTGTGCGGTGGGGGTGGAGGCATACTCTTGTGAGGAGTACTGTGTGTGTGTATGTGTGGAGCATATCATTGTAAGGAGTACTGTGTGTGTGTGGGGGGTGGGGCATATTATTGTAAGGAGTACTGTGTGTGTGTGTGTGTGTGTGGTGCGGTGGAGGGCATATTATTGTAAGGAGTTCTGTGTGTGTGTGTGTGTGTGTGCATGTGTGTGGTGGGGTGGGGGCATATTATTGTGAGGAGTACTGTGTGTGTGTGTGTGTGTGTGTGTGTGGTGGGTGGGGCATATCATTATAAGGAGTACTGTGTGGTGGGGGTGGGGCATATCATTGTAAGAGTACTGTTGTGTGTGTGTGTGTGTGTGTGTGTGTGTGGTGCGGTGGAGGGCATATTATTGTAAGGAGTTGTGTGTGTGTGTGTGTGTGTGTGTGCATGTGTGTGGTGGGGTGGGTGCATATTATTGTGAGGAGTACTGTGTGTTTGTGTGTGTGTGTATGTGTGTGTGTGGGGGCATATTCTTGTAAGGAGTGCTGTGTGTGTGTGTGGGGGGGGGTGGGGGCATATCATTGTAAGGAGTACTGTGTGTGTGTGTGGTGGGGTGCAGGAATATCATGTAAGGATTACTGTGTGTGTGTGTGTGTGTGTGTGTATGTGTGTGGTGGGGGGGGGCATATTATTGTGAGGAGTACTGTGTGTGTGTGTTGTGTGTGTGTTTGGTGAATTGGATGGCATATCATTGTAAGGAGTACTGTTTGTGTGGTGGGGTGGGGGCATATTATTGTAAGGATTACTGTGTGTGTGTGTGTGTGGTGGGGTGGGGGCATATCATTGTAAGGAGTACTGTGTGTGTGTGGTGGGGTGGGGGCATATGATTGTGAGGAGTACTGTGTGTGTGTGGCATATTATTGTAAGGAGTACTGTGTGTGATTGTGTGTGTGTGTGTGATTGTGTATGTGGCATATTATTGTAAGGAGTACTGTGTGTGATTGTTTGTTTCAGCCTGCCAGCTTTCCTGATTGCATTTCTACAGCACAGTTCTTTTCTACAGTTCACTATGCAGAAACTGTTACACCAGACAGTGACAGCTGTAATTGACCCTGCTGGAGCACACTTCCTCCAGCCTTTGTGAGCTACTCAGTTTTCAACCAAGTGTTCTTATTTTACTCTGCGTTCCTGAAACAGCCTGAGATTATTAGCAGCCATATGTTCCCATGCTCCGCCATGTGCAATGGAAGAGACACGAAAGAGAAATCAAGTTCAGCATATATTGGTCTATATCCACAGTTAAAAAGAATGCCAGTAGTGCACGAGTAAATTATTGAAAAAATGTGACTGAATCTTTCCGGTCCTTCTCAGATATTCATTCATGTCATTTTGTTTAGGACCGGTTAGCTTCTTCTGAGGTGAAGGGATGCATGGCAGTTCTCTGCTAGTGTGGTTTTACAGTGAATAAATTGCCACCCATCTCTCCCTTTATACATATTTTTTTTTAGCCTTTATTAGGACATCTGGTTTTCTTACTGTGAAAACAGAGGTTGCAACAGATTTCTGCCATATACTACCGGCACCAGATGAAAAACCAAAACACGGAAGAATTAGAGGAAAAAAGTTGAGTCTCTGAGTCACCCCATTAATATCTTTTTAATGGCATACTCCAGGGGTGAACCATGAACATTACAGCCTTTTTATTCAGCTGAATCTTAATGCTTCAGTAGTGAGCTCTCCTCTCAGAAAGGAGTCATAAAGAGCCAGTAAAATGTATTATTTTACTTACAATACAGCTAAACAATATAAGTTGGAACAGGAACAGATGACTGAGACAGAAGATGTAACTGGCACAGATATGAGAGACACCCTCTGGAACCAATACCGCACATAAGTTTTCCCTGTTTGCTGATCTGTTTTTTAAAAAGATTGCGATGCTACTGACATGTGAGGGAAGTTAGAGGCTTTAGAAGAATTATGGTGTGTGGAGGGAATCATTTATCAGTGCTGCTTACAACTGGTGCTTCTCACAGTCACTATACTGCTTGCTCTTTAATTTTCACTAAGGAAGGAAGCAGATAAATGGCAGCAGGCAACTCCGTTACACAACCAATTGCCACAGCGATCTTCCATCCAAATCATTCTCTCTCCTTCTTCCGCTCCCTCACACTGAATAACTGCTCCCTCAGTCACCTGTCTCTCTCCACCCTAGCACTTTTACAAGTCGTGGAGAAACTCTTCAGCTATGGCAACACTAACCTGAAAAATCTTCCTGAATAGCAAGCACTATTAGATTCTCAAATGCCAATAAACAACGAATGAAACACCCGTACCTTCCACAGACTCTACGTAATACCCCCCCCAAAGCCTACACACCCTACCAGCATACGTTGTTTTATCTGTAAAAAAAAAAAAAAAAAGGGTTTCCGATCCTTTGGTTCTTAATAACCGCTAAACTTTACAATAAAATTTGGTTGCGGCATTTTAATCTCTTAAATGTTTTAATCTTGATCAGTCATGTTTAAGGACGGCAGCTGTTGGGATTGTTGTCCACTGCCGAATTCCCAACGCTGTTTTATTACACACAATATTGAGTTGCAGTGGAAACTGTGCACATATTAGCCGTCCTGATCTGTGGTGTCTTCCCATGATTTGTCACACTACTTCATTTTATTCTGATCCACTGACCTGAGATATTTGTGTATGATATGGATATCTTTCCCTCTTTGTAGTGAAAAAAAGTTTCTGGAGACCAGCCACTCAGTTCATCATAAGAAATATAGTTTTATTTTGATATTTTCTAAGAAAATATCAAAATAAACTACATTTCTTGTGATGAACTGAGTGGCTGGTCTCCAGAAACTTTTTTTTCACTACATTGAAGTCAACCGTCCAACCAGCACCCAATAGGAACATTTGGTCTGCTTTATACAGAGGGCACCCACCCACGTTCTCTTCCTTGGCAGCATATCTTTCCCTCTTGACATATTTGAAAGTGATCATGATTGAGAAATAATTGTTTAATATCCTGTATACCTGGAAAGTCACTATAAATATCAAACAATTATTTCTCAGTCATGCTCGCTTTCAAATATGTCCACAACTGAAGGACAGCCACACTACTGAAATATCTCTGTAGATCAGAATACAGTGAAGTAGTGATAAATCATAGGAGGCCACTCTTTGCATTACTTATATATTTATATATATATTTTTTGCAAATGTATTTACTAGTTTCATGTCCTAGGATCCTCATCCCTTTTTGGAACTGCAGTGTGTACTGAGCCTGTGTGGTTACTAAGTTTTGCTTCTCTATTTTTAGAACAAGTTGAAGCGTGTCTTTTTACTTGATAAATGTTTGTAAAAGTGTAAATCATATTTGCTAGTGTAACTGTGAGTTATGTAACTGTTTTTTGTAGATCTGACTCCTGACTTCTTTTTATGACAGGCAGTTAATGTTCCTGGAACAGACTTTGCCTTTGAAGCTCCTTTAAAGTGATGCTCTTATGCCACTGTGTAGTTCTTCACTTTATCGGCACTTCAATGGTAAAGTATTTTCATGCAGGGATGTTTACTGCCTGTCATAAACAGAAATCAGGAGTAAAATCTACCAAACAAAGTTAAGCAAGTTAGCTTCAAAGTCAAAGCCTGTTTGTGCATGGAAATATGTTACGGAATGGAAGACATGCAATTATTTCAAGTCTACAAGTTAAGCAACTATTTTTATGTTGGCTTGCCGCGCTTGCGCGCAAGTCAGCATCTTGGGACAGTGCAGATTTGGAGGCGCGGCCACTGTTGGGCTAATGCAGGGCACGCATCAGTAGGTGCTTCCCTCATTCCCCAATCAGCCTGCATGCTGCCGCCACACCATGCATACTAATGTGGCAAGCACATCTAAGGAAAGGTCTGCTACTAAGAATCTACTATCAAGCCCGTTCCCGCAACCACAAAATTTATCTGAGATTAACATTAGTAGCTTTTCAACCTCATTTCTAATCACTCTATGAAACTAAAAGTGTGGTCTATTTAAAGATGATTCAGTGACTAGCTCCCTCAATGGTGTAATACTAGTAGTCTTATAACACGAAAAATCAGAGAATTTGTTATTACACAAGTTGACAGTATCAGGAAGATCAGTAATTTCACCCTCACTTGTGATAAGTTTTTTCACTGTGGCTTTATCATTCGCTGAAAACAGACTATTAACTGATTGCCAGAATTTACGTTGATCAGACCAACTATTACTCAAATGAACATTCCAAAAAGCTTGCTTTGCAGATTTAACCAATCTACTAACCTTATTCCTCAAAGAACGATAAGCATTAAGTCCTGCTACAGAAGGAGCCCTCTAGTAGTCACACCACACTCTTTCTAGTCGCTTTATCCAGTCCTGCAACTCTCTCGTGAACCATCTAGAATGCGTTCCACTAACTCTAGAGGAATGCAGTGGAAAAAGTTAATTTTGGATCTCCAACAACTAATTACAAAAAAAATCCACAGCATCATCGGAGCAAGGAATAGAATCGATAAAGGAGCAATCTATACTAGTTAAATATGTTTGCAAAGTATGAGGATACATTTTTGCAAAGTTGTGAAACTGGACAAAGTGTAGGGGTATCTTTACTCGTTTAAAATTAAGAACACAAAAAATGGCCTGGTGATCAGACTCAGAATCCAATAGTACCCCAACTTGAGATACAGCCTCTGATCTATTAACTAAAACCCAATCCAAGAGAGTATGGTTCCCTGTTTGAGTATTCAGCCTAGTAGGATCTTGAATAAGCTGATATAAATTAAAAGATTGCAACGATTCAAAACCTAGCTGCACTGCCAGATTCCAATTCCAATTACCATCACCCAATAGTACAAAATGAAAATCAGATATAGAAGAGGTAACGTCATTTAGGAAACCTTTAAACCTTTAACTCTAATTTGCAAGGGGTTATACAAACAACTGATAGTAATAAATTTTCTGCCCCCCAAAATTAAACAAAGAAGTAACCACTCAGTCAAGGAGTCAGAAGACACACTAGTGCTCAGTAAAGAAACTTCCAAATGGTCTCGATAAAATATTGCAACCCCCCTTCCTTTTTTCCCCACTCCCTGATCTTGTAGTAAAATATTGTAGCCAGAGACCTTGCACAATGAGTCAGGGACTGAATACTTAAGCCATGTCTCCAATATAGCCCAAATATCAGGTTGATAGGAATGAATAACAAGTTCAATTTCACCCAATTTAGGAATTAAGCTCCTCACGTTTAAATGCATTAATTTAACCCACTGAGATTTTAACCAGGGGTTAGGTCCATAATAGCTACCCCCTGAAACTGATGAAAATGGGCCAGGATTAACTTCTATATCTCCTGATAGTAAGACTAAATAGGCCAGTACTACAAAACAAATTCCACGGCCCAACATACCCAACCCCACCAAACACCGATGTTGAGATAAGCTTGTCAAACAATACCCACATTTATAAGCAAAATGTTTCTCCACAGCTAATGACTCTTCATTGGAATATACATGGTGGTGATAGAGCAATAAATTTGACACAGCAAACATCCTGATCAAACACGCCGCATTGTTCAAATGCAGGAATGCTTATACAAACAGAGTTGAGCAATACCAAGCAGCTTAACAATGAACATAGCCACACCCAAGGTAACCACATGGCCACCCCTCAATGTTACTATGCACATGCAAAATAACACCTCTGAATCTAGTTTACCGCCCCAGGTTCTGGGGCTCCCTCGGACTCCCTCAGACTCCTGAGTGCACAACCACATGTCACCGCACAAGCCGCTCAGGCAGCTGCTGTAAACGCTGTCGCATTTACAAGTGTCTAGATTTAAATCCCTCAACTCCTCCAAATGGGCTGCCACCACCAATCAGGGGGAGGGGGTGTGGCAAGGCTATAGGGCATAGACAGCACTACACTGTGTACTGTTGCCAGAGTAACACACGTGGACAAATGGGTGCAAGTTACAGGGCCGACATAATGGAAACTATTGACGAAATAGCAGTTGAAATGAGGCTCCAACACAATTTAAGTTACTACTAATGATGACATGGCATGACCCACACAGAGGACTGTACATGGCATGGCTCCTGTCACATGGCATGACCCACACAGAGGACTGTGAATGGCATAGCTTGTGTGACATAGTGTGAGCAGCACAGAGAACTGTGTGAGGCACAGCATCTGTGACATGGCATGACTCCCACAGAGAACTGTGTGTGGCACAGCATCTGTGACATAGCGTGAGCAGCACAGAGAACTGTGTGTGGCACAGCATCTGTGACATGGTGTGACTCCCACAGGGGACTGTGTGTGGCACAGCATCTGTGACATGGCGTGACTCCCACAGAGGACTGTGTGTGGCATAGCATCTGTGACATGGCGTGACTCCCACAGAGGACTGTGTGTGGCACAGCATCTGTGACATGGCGTGACTCCCACAGGGGACTGTGTGTGGCACAGCATCTGTGACATAGCATGAGCAGCACAGAGGATTGTGTGTGGCACAGCATCTGTTACATGGCGTGACTCCCACAGAGGACTGTGTGTGGCACAGCATCTGTGACATGGCGTGACTCCCACTGAGGACTGTGTGCGGCACAGCATCTGTGACATGGCGTGACTCCCACAGAGGACTGTGTGCGGCACAGCATCTGTGACATGGCGTGACTCCCACAGAGGATTGTGTGCGGCACAGCATCTGTGACATGGCGTGAGCAGCACAGAGGACTGTGTGTGGCACAGCATCTGTGACATGGCGTGAATCCCACAGAGGACTGTGCATGGCACAGCATCTGTGACATGGTGTGACTCCCACTGAGGACTGTGTGTGACACAGCATCTGTGACATGGCGTGAATCCCACAGAGGACTGTGCGTGGCACAGCATCTGTGACATGACGTGACTCCCACAGGGGACTGTGCGTGGCACAGCATCTGTGACATGGCGTGACTCCCACAGGGGACTGTGCATGGCACACCATCTGTGACATGGCGTGACTCCCACAGAGGATTGTGCGTGGCACAGCATCTGTGACATGGCGTGACTCCCACAGAGGACTGTGTGTGACACAGCATCTGTGACATGGCGTGACTCCCACAGAGGACTGTGCGTGGCACAGCATCTGTGACATGGGGAGACTCCCACAGAGGACTGTGTGTGGCACAGCATCTGTGACATGGCATGACTCCCACAGAGGATTGTGTGTGTATTTTGCCTGTGACATGGCATGACTTCCACAAATGACTATGTATTACATAACTCCTCTCACATGGCATAACCCCCAAAGTGGAGTGTGTGTGTAGTTTGCCTGTCACATAGCATGACTCCCACAAAAGACTGTGTATTACATAACTCTTCTCATATGGTATGACCCCCAAAGAGGAGTGTGTGTGGCATAGCTCCTGTCATGTGGCATGACCCACGCAGAGAACTGTGACATGTTGCAGGAATCCAAGGGAGGAGTTCAAGATGGGGGGAGATACTGACAGCCACCAGTCAAGAAAGGGACCTATGGGTAATAATATCTGATGGCCTAAAGGTAAACAAACAATGTGAGAAGGGCATGGGGAGAACCAGTGGGATGCTAGGTTGCATAGGGAGAGGTATCAGCAGCAGAAAAAAAGGAGGTAGTTATGCCAATTTACAGATCACTAGTAAGACCTTATCTAGAGTACTGTGTCCAGTTCTGGAGGTCGCATCTCTAGAAGGACTTAGACAAAATAGAGGCAGTCCAGAGAAGGGCAACAAAAGAGGTGCAAGAACTGCACCAAAAGTCATATGAGGAAAGACTAGAGGACCTCAACATGTATTTCCTGGAGGAGAGGAGAGAGATAGGGGACATGATAGACACATTCAAGTACATCAGGGGTATAAACAAGGTACAGGAGGGTAGAATCTTTCAGAAAAAAAGGTGTACAAGAACAAGGGGGCATGATATGAGGCTATAGGGGGTAGGCATGGGGCAACGTAAGGAAGTAATTTTTCAAAGAAAGAGTACTGGATAGTTGGAACAGCCTCCCTGAAGAGGTAGTGGAGAAAAACAGTAGAAGAATTCAAGAATGCATGGGATAGACATAAGAGTACTCTAGTAACAGGGAAGACAGGGCAAGCCACAGATCAACTAGGGTCTGCGGTAATGCATTAGGCAGGGAAAAGGGGCAGACTAGGTGGGCCACACAATCCTTATCTGCCGTCATCTTCTGCGTATCTGTATAAAACCCATAGAGAAATGTACATGGTATAGGTCCTGTCTTAAGGCGCAACACCCACAGAAGTTTCTGCATGACATAACTTCTGTCACATGGCATTATCACCACAGAGGACCCTGCATGGTAAAGCTCCCATCACATGGCAAGACCCCCACAGAAGATACTGCATGGCTTAGCTCCTGTTACATGGCAAGACTCCCACAGAGGACTGTATTTGGTACTGTGCCTGTTACATGGCAGAACTCCCACAGAGGACTGTATTTGGTACTGTGCCTGTTACATGGCAGGACTCCCACAGAGGACTGTAGTTGGTACTGTGCCTATTTCATGGCAAGACTCCCACAAAGGACTGCACTCACCAGGGTGGTAGGTCAGAGCTGTAACTGATTGTTTATGGAGAGCACAGGCTTGGTCCCACCCACCCACCTGTCCCTCACCCTGTCCCTCACTCCACCCTAAGTGCATCATTTCCTTTATACCTAAGGTTCTGACATCACTTCCCCAAAACAGCAAAGGACATACACCTGTCATAACCTTAACAGCCCAGCACACTGCATAGGGGCTAAACACACGTACACTTACACATACGTGCTCACACACACACACACACACACACACCAACAAAAGAAAAGGGGAAAAAAACTAAACAGGAAGGGAGAGAGACACATGGGGAGTGGTGCAATGCACTGGCTGTGGGGCAGCAGTCTTTCGGGAGATGTTTTGGAGGCTGCAATGCTGCCCTATTTGCAAGCACCTCTCTGGTCTGAGGGATGAGGTTGCCCGTCTCCAGGCTGACCTGGTGAGGATTCTGGAACCCATCTCCCACCCAGGGACCGCCAGGGTGACTGTTGCTGCCTCAGAGGTTGCCAAGAAAGAGGAGCAGTTGGACCACCGTGGGCTCAGGGAGGGTGAGGGTACTGGATCAGAGGTGCATCCCTCCAGTTGTACCTCTCCACAATCCATATGCTGTACTGGTGGAGCATGGTTCCTCTATGGAGGCATCTGCAGAGGAGAATATGGAGGATGCTGGGAACCTCCACAAAAGAGACACAGAGGAGGGTGGCACAAGACCCCACAGGGGAAGGAAATAACTGCTGGTGGGGGACTCAATCATTAGGAGGGTAGAACCGGGAGGTAGAGGGGGAGAGAACAGTAAAGTGCCTGTCCAGCGCCATGGCAGGGAGGTACAGGATGCGAATCCTCAGGATTGTGGGAGCAGTGGCACAAGAGAGGGAGCTGGACATCATTGTCCACCTAGGGACAAATGACCTGACTGGGAATGAGATCAGAGCAGTGCAGGAGGAGTTTGTAGAGTTGCAGAGGGGCCTTAGACAAGTAGTATGCATGGTAACCTTCTCAGAGGTGCTGCCTGTCTATGGCATGGGTGAGGAGGGTGCTCCACACCATGGGATTCAATCAGTGGTTGAAAAACTGGTGCAGAGCTCAGGGGTTTGGCTTCACTGGGGACTGGGAGTCCACCTGGAGTGACATAGGTCTATACTGGTGCGATGGTCTGCATCTGTCCAGAAGAGGAACCAGGATCCTAGGTGATAGGTTTAAATGCTTCATTGGTGAGCATTTAAACTAGCCAAGGGGAGAGACACTGAAAAAAGTATGGAAATCCCACCCCCCACAAACACACACAAAGAGAGTAATTAGTGAGGTAAACACTAAGGTAGAAGAGTTCAAAGGATCAGGACAGGGGTCAATTGAGAAAAAGGCAAAGACAGAAAGGACAGGGATGGGGCAAAAAGGGGTTAGACTATCATAAAGTGGAGGGGGGGTGAGTACTAATGCACATAGTCTGGGTAACAAGCTCCCTGAATTAGTGGCCTTGATGGAAGAGGGACACCTGGATATTGTGGCAATCACAGAAACATGGTACACAGAGAACCATGACTGGGATGTCAACATACCAGGTACACAATCTACAGGAGGGACAGGGAGGGTAGAAGAGAAGTAGCTCTCTAAGTAATGGAAGGGATAAAAGCAACAGAACTAAAGGGTAAACAGATAGGAGATGAGGAACTGTAGGTCACCCTGGAGACAGGAAATGGCACCACAATCCATACAGGGGTTGTATATAGACCCCCGTCTCAGGGAAAGGGAAGGAAATGGACAAGGAAATAATAGAAGGCATCCTTAGAATGGCAGAAAAAGGGGGAGATATTGTTGATGGGGGACCTGAATATGCCAGATGTTAACTGAAGAACCTTTGCTGCAGCCATGTCCAAGAGCAGGGTAATTCTGGATGACCTACAGGGGGCATGCCTCAGACAGCTAGTGTTGGAACCCACTTGGGAGGGAGTAATCTTAGATCTGGTACTCTCAAACGGGGATGGAGAGGGGATCTTGGATTTAGAAGTGGGTAGCTATCAGGGAACAAGCAACCACTAAACAGTGTGTTTCAAGATAAACACAGCCGGCTCTATATGATTATGGTGATCGCCTAAAGGCGATCACCATTATCCCGAAGTCAGAGTGACAACAATTTTTTTCACCATTCTGACACCCCAGCGCACAGCAAAACGACACTGGGGACTTAGATTTTTAATGTTTTATGCGGAAGGCTGTGCCTCCCCGCACCACCCCCACAGGGGGGCTTCGCACCCCGAACCTCCCTACTTAAGGATTCTCAACTCCAGGAGGGTGCATGTTGGGGTGGGGTGGGGTGAAAAAACATTTAAATAAAAAGTTCTGGCCAGGCGCAACAAAAACGCACTAGCGCCCAGACCCGTACCCTGTACCCTGTGCACCAACACCGCCAACCCACACACCACACTACAGGGTCAGCTCAGCAACCCACCATTGCACCACCCCTCACAAGCCCTCTCACCCCTCGCTCTGCATGCTCACTTGCTCTCCTGTGTGCATACATATAGCGGCATCCCGTCACTATATTCGCAAACCCCCCCATCCAGTCACTCTATCCTACACGTAGCCACGATGACATGAGCCAGGGATTGGGTCACTGTTATTGTAGGTGCCCAATCACCGAAGCCCATGTCACAGGATACCACACAGCTGTAGAGTCAAGTCACATAAAAGTGAGGGTACTGGACTTTAGGAGGGGTGACTTTGGCAAAATGGGGGAGTGTCTCAGAAAAGCACTAGCAAACGAGCAAGAAGGTGGGGTGGAGGAACAATGGGGAAACATCAAAACCGCCATCACAGAGGCAACAATTCTTTGTGTGAAGCAAATAAACAAAACAAAATGAATGAAAAAAACACTATGGTTCTCAAACGGGGTGGTGGAGAAGGTTAGAGAGAAAAAGATAACATTCAGGCAATATAAGGAAACACAGAAGGAGCAGGACAGAGAACTGTACCAGATAAAGCAGAAGAAAGCTGGGAAGGCAGTCAGAATGGCAAGGCCCGAACCAAGGAAAAAATAACCAACTCAGTTAAGAAGGGGGATAAAACCTTTTATAGGTACATTAGGGAGTGAAGCAGGGCCAGATTAAGGCAACCTGGGGCCATAGGCGCAAGAGAAATCTGGGGCGAGAGAAGAAAGACCAGGGGAGGGATAGTGAGGCTTAATAAATGGGAGGGGGGTGGGCAGAGGGTAACAGTGACAAAGCAGAGATACTGAACGAATACTTTTGCTCAGTATTCACAAAAGAAGAGGAGGGGGAGGTACAAAAACCAAATAATAGAAGCACACTGGATAGGGGGTCGATACCAGTCCTTTCACAGAAGGAAGGGTCCTGAAAGAACTCCTAAAACTGAAGGTGGACAAAGTAATGGGCCTCAGTGGTAGGGAAAATGATGGAATCAGAGGTCAGTGGGGCACAGGACCCAAGGCAGCATGGATTCACAGTGGGAAGGTCATGTCAGACGAACCTAAAAGATTGATTTGACTGGGTGACCAAAGTAGTAGACCAGGGAGGGACTGTGACATGGCCTACCTAGACTTTAGCAAGGCATTTGACACAGTCCCACACAAAAGATTAATATACAAGATAGCCAGCCAGGGAGTGGGTCCCAGGGTGGCAACCTGGGTAAAAAATTGGCTAGACAACAGGAAGCAGAGAGTAATAGTAAACAGAGTCCACTCAGAAGAAAGGGGGGTTACTAGGGGGGTACCGCAGGGATCAGTACTGGGCCCAGTGCTCTTTAACGTCTTCATAGGTCACACTGTGGAGGGACTGGAAGGGAAGTATGCCACTTTGCAGATGACACAAACATCTGCAACAGGGTTGATACACAAGGAGGGGTGGAAATGATGAGAAGGGACTTGGCAAGGTTGGAGGAAAGGTCAAACATATGGCAGCTTAGATTCAATGCAAAGAAGTGCAAAGTAATGCACCTGCCTGGGAAACAAAAACCCAAGGGAAGAGTACACAATGGCAGGGAGGTATTAATGACAACTAAAATGGAAAGGGACCTGGGGTAGTCATATCAGATGACCTAAAGGTATGTAAGCAATGTGAGAAGGCAGGTACCGTGCCTCTCATATGGCGCGACCTCACAGCGGCCTGTGTTTGGTACTGTGTCTGTCACATGGCTTGACTCCCACAGAGCACTGTGTTTGGTACTGTTCCTGTTACATGGTGTGGCTCCCACAGAGCACTGTGTTTGCTACTGTGCCTGTCACATAGCATGACTCCCACAGAGGACTGTGTTTGGTACTGTTCCTGTTACATGGCGTGGCTCCCACAGAGGACTGTGTTTGGTATTGTGTCTGTTACATGACAAGACTCTCACAGAGGACTGTGTTTGGTATTGTGTCTGTTACATGACAAGACTCCCACAGAGGACTGTGTTTGGTATTTTGCCTGTTACATGACAAGACTCCCACAGAGGACTGTGTTTGGTATTGTGTCAGTTACATGACATGAATCCTACAGAGGACTGTGTTTGGTACTTTGCCTGTCACATGGCATGACTCCCAAAGAGGACTGCATTTGGTACTGTGCCTGTTACATGGCGTGACACTCACAAAGGACTGTGTTTGGTATTACGCCCATTACATGGCAAGATTCCTACAGAGGACTGTATTTGGTACTGTGCCTGTTACATGGCATCATTCCCACAGAGGACTGCATTTTGTTCTGTGCCTGTCACATGGCGTGACATCACAGAGGACTGCGCATGATACTATGCCTGTCACTTGACTTGACTCCCACAGAGGACAGCGTTTGGTACTGTTCCTGTCACATGACGTGACTTCCACAGAGGACTGTGTTTGGTACTGTTCCTGTTAGATGGCGTGGCTCCCACAGAGCACTGTGTTTGGTACTATGCCTGTTACATGACAAGACGCTCACAGAGGACTGTGTTTGGTATTGTGTCTGTTACATGACAAGACTCTCACAGAGGACTGTGTTTGGTTTTGTGTTTGTTACATGACAAGACTCCCACAGAGAACTGTGTTTGGTACTTTGCCTGTTACATGACAAGACTTCCACAGAGGACTGTGTTTGGTATTGTGTTTGTTACATGACAAGACTCCCACAGAGGACTGTGTTTGGTACTGTGCCTGTTACATGGCATGACACTCACAAAGGACTGTGTTTGGTACTACGACCATTACATGGCAAGATTCCTACAGAGGACTGTATTTGGTACTGTGCCTGTCACATGGCAAGATTCCCAGAGAGGACCGTGCTTGGTACTGTGCCTGTTACATGGTGTGACACTCACACAGAGGACTGTGTGTGATACTGTGCCTGTCACATGGCGTGGCTTCACAGAGGACTGTATATGGTACTGTGCCTGTGACATGGCATGCCTCCCACAGAGGACTGTGCTTATACTGTGCCTGTCACATGGTGTGATTCTCACAGAGGACTATGCTTGGTACTGTCCCTATCACAAGGCATGGCTCCCATAAAGGACTGTGTTTGGTACTGTGCCTGTTACATGACAAGACTCTCAGAGGACTGTGCTTGGTACTGTTCCTGTCACATGGTTTTTCTCTCACAGAGGACCATGTTTGCTACTGTGCATGTTACATGACAAGACTCAAAGAGGACTGTGTTAGGTACTGTGCCTGTCACATGGCATGACTTTCTCAGAGGACTGTGCTTGGTACTGTGCCTGTCACATGTCATGACTTCACCGAGGACAGTGTTTGGTACTGTGCCTGTTACATGAAAAGACTCTCAGAGGACTGTGCTTGGTACTGTTCCTGTCACATGGTGTTTCTCTCACAGAGGACTGTGTTTGGTACTGTGCATGTTACATGACAAGACTCAAAGAGGACTGTGTTAGGTACTGTGCCTGTCACATGGCATGACTTTCTCAGAGGACTGTGCTTGGTACTGTGCCTGTCACATGTCATGACTTCACCGAGGACAGTGTTTGGTACTGTGCCTGTTACATGGCAAGTCTCTCACAGAGGACTGTGCTTGGTACTGTTCCTGTCACATGGCGTGGCTCCCACAGAGGACCGTGTTTGGTACTGTGCCTGTTACATGACAACACTCTCACACAGGATTGTGTTGGGTACTGTGCCTGTCACATGGCAAGACTTCCCCAGAGGACTGTGTTTATTACTGTTTATGTCACATCGTGTGACTTCACAGAGGACCTTATTTGGTACTGTTCCTGTCACATGGCATGGCTCCCACAGAGGACTGTGTTTGGTACTGTGCCTGTCACGTGGCATGCCTCCGACAGAGGACTGTGTTTTAGGGTTGTCAGAACTAGTTCTAAAAAGATTTGAACTGTGCTCGAACTCTGGTGTTCGAGTTCTAAATTAGAACTCAAACACCAGAGGGTTCGCAAAAGGGTTTGGATCTTTTTTTTTTTCCATCTTGGTAAGGGGGCGGGCAGGCAGGGGGACACTGTGCTGCCAATGCCAGCCGACAGATCTAGCTAACAGCAGCAGCAGCAGCAGATCTCCAATGAGTGATGGGGGTGGGATCTGCCCGCTTCGATGGCATCTGCTGCTTGGCAACCAGTTACAAGTAATGGTGGTGGAGGTGGGTTATGGCCTCCTTCCCCTGCCTTTCCACGTGCTGCTTTCCTGTTCTGAGTGTGCCTGCCTGCCCACCACGATGGCTGATGGCTGACGGCAGTTGCTGCATTAGGCGCCATTTGCCAATCATCTCGTGGTGGCCTGTGGATGCACGTGTACTGGTCACTTTGAGTCTTCCGGACTGCAAGCTGCTTTTAACTTGTGGTTCTTGCCGACGTTGCTGTAGTCCAGCGGGCAGAGAAGGGAGTGGTAGCATGGACCAGACCCAGCCAGCGCTCGCACCCTCACATGTTGTTGGAGGAGAGAGGAGGAGCAGGCGACCTGTCACCCACCTGCGGAGCTGACCCTGCAACAGTCACCGCGTCTCATTGGAGTGACAGCAGAGGGAGCAGGAGTCGCATTGCACTGGGCCTCAGTTCAGCAGCAGCAATCAGTTCTATCTGGTGGGCTTAAGTTTGGGCCTTTTGGTGTTTGGGGCTAGGAAGGAGGGGGAACAGCGATGAGAGCTGTGCAGCAGGGTAGAAGACACGATGTGGCTGTGGATGCAGCAGTACAGAGGCAACAGGCATACAATTAATCAGTTACATGCTTTGGATGAAGCAGAACTAAGCCCAGCAGTGCAGTAAAAGGCTTCAGGCAAAGTGCAGAAGTGCACTAACTTACAGGTGTGTGGAAACTGGGGGGGGGGGCAGGAGAAGGTGCATTGGCGGTTCAGGATGGCATTGTAAGAAAGGTACATAGAAGGGATATGGTAGACATGGTGATGGGTTGGTGTAGTGATGTTTATATTGAACCTAGTGTCAAGTGTCTGGAATATTTTGTGTACTCTTGTTCAGGTTGTTCCTGGAGAAAGGCAATTATGCTCTGGTTATTAACTATTTGCAAGGAGCAACTTAGAAGGTGGAGGACTAGGCAGGAGGAGCTGGAAATAGCTACTGTAAATACATTTCTATTTGATTCACAGAATTTGTACAAGGTATGGATGGCTGCAATGCTGTTCACCAGTGTACCTCAGCCTTATAATGGAGTGGCTCCCAGCTAGTGAAAGAAGGAAGTTCAGACTCCCCCGTTATTCAGTCTTTGATTTTGTGAGACGCTGGTGCAACTGTTGTGCCATGTGTGTTTTGGTGGCATGAACACCTGCCCTCTGTGAACTGGACTGAAACTTCATGACTTGTTTTGCTTTGCACTCCAAACAGCTACTGGAGTGGCCGTGTGTGTGTGAGACTCCTACATGGCATACTGGCCATCACCCTGCTGTTTACACTTTGACAGTTGAACTGTACCCAATATATCAAAGTCACACATGATCATTTCTTTCTCCCCTTATATTTAACAGATTTATTTTTGTCCTCATTTTCAGGTGCATGTCTCTGGTTTCCTTTCTCCTTGACCTACAAGGTCTTCTTATCAAGTCCGTCTGTTAGTCTGTCAGCCAGTTCAGGAGAAATGGATGTTTTGCTTCTAATTATAAAAGTCACTGCTTGTTATTTTTGTACCATTTATCCTCTGTAACCTGAGTAGTTACCGCTGCCTCAGCTCAGTTTACATTGCACCCCTATTGACCTCATACTGAGGTTTTGTACGGAAATGTCCGACTCGTGTTTTGACCTTTGTCTATTGTTCATCACTGTGTAATAGCTACTACTGTCTGTATAAATTTATGGCTGTTGAACTACATTGGTGCCACCTTGTGGCCCGGGTCATGTCTGAAAACGGTCCATTGGATCAGCACACTTATACGGTTAACAAAGACATAAATAAATAAAATAACGTTATCTTTATTATTGACAGCGTGTGCTAAATTTTTTTCCATGATTTGTTTAGCCATTTTTCCCCATTTATGCCCACCCTCATGTCCTTGGTGTGAGCGTGCGCATGTGCAAGCATGCATGCACCAAGCACTGCGGGCACCCCACCCTACCAGTCACCCTTACCCACCTGCGCCACCACCGGACCTCCAACCGGAGATGGTGGGACTGCACCCCCCCCGGGAGAGGAGAACTGCTGTTAGGCACCTCGATGCTGCTCTCAACCTCCCCCCCAAGCATACTTCCCGACGAACCAAGTCCGTTCCCAAACCTGGGTCACCGGTGTAGCACAAAGTGTGGTGTCCAGTGCCTCAACCCTCAGTGCCACCAGGCCATTGCATGTGTGCTCAATTTTACGTGTATTTTGGTAGTATCTTCATTATTGGCAGCACAATTAAAAAAATAGGGTTCGAGTTCTAAAAAGTTCTAAAAAAGATTAGAACCCTAGAACTTTTTAAAAAGTTCTAGACTAAAACTAGAACCTAGAACTTCAGAGGGTTCTGACAACCCTACTGTGTTTGGTACTATGCCTGTCACATGGCGTGATTCTCACAGAGGACTGTGTTTGGTATTGTGCCTATCACTTGGCAAAACTCCCACAGAGGACTGTGCTTGGTACTGTTCCTGTCACATGTCGTGACTTCACCAAGGACCGTGTTTGGTACTGTGCCTGTTACATGACAAGACTCTCACAGAGGACTTTGGTACTGTGCATATCACATGGTGTGACTTCACAGAGGACCATATTTGGTACTGTGCCTGTCACATGGCATGACTCCCACAGAGGACTGTGCTTGGTACTGTGCCTGTCACATGGCAAGACTCCCACAAAGGACTGTGTTTGGTACTGTGCCTGTTACATGGCATGGTTCTCACAGAGGACTGTGTTTGGCACTGTGCCTGTCACATGGCGTTGCTCCCACGGAGGACACAGTGTCAAAGTCCTTAGATAGGTCAATGAACACTGCCCCAGCAACATCCCCAGAGTCAAGTGCAGAGTGTATTTACTGTGAGAACTCTAGGAGGGCTGTGGTGGTGCTGTGTCCAGGGTGGAAGCCATGCTGTTCTGGACATAGTATGCTGTCTTTGGTTAGATATTCCATGAGTTGGGTTTATACTATTTTTTCCAGGGCTTTAGAGAGTGAGGGAGGATGGAGACTGGTCTGTAGTTATTTGTTAATGTGCGATCTCCATTCTTATGAATTGGGATAATTTCAGCTGATTTCTAGGTGCTCAGAAATTGACCGAGGCACAGAGACCGGTTTAACAGATCGGTGAGAGGGGCTAGCATGACGTGTAGAGTTAGACGGAGAATCCTGGAGTCAATGGGGTCACAGCTGAGGTTGTGGCTGGGGAGGGCTTTTAGTAGGAGTGGTTTGGCTTCATTGGAAGATGTGGTGCGGAGGAGAAATTGGGGCAGCGATTCAGGGTGGGGGGTTGAGGTAGGGATAGGGTCAAAAAGGTGGACAGGAAGGACTGCGCTTAGGTCAGAGAAAGCCATGTTGAGGCAGTCAGGAGTATGTGGGGTGTCAGTGGTAATAGCACCATTGACAGATATCTGAGATGGGGGTGGGGAGCGAGCGTTTCCATTGAGCTCCTTAATATTATCCCAGAACTCACGTGCAGAGCCCCAGGAGGTGGACAGGGTGGTTTGGTAGTATTTGGACTTGGCTTGCCTTATGGCCCAGGTGCATTGGTTACGAGCAGCATTACAGGCTGACTGTCCACTGACCTGCCTGACTCGACTGCAACATGCCAGAGGTTGTCTCTCTGCCTCAGTTGTTGAATAAGGGAAGGGGAAATCCAGGCGGCATTATGTCTTTCCGAGCAGGTACTGGTAAAGGGGGCAAAGAGGTCACAGGCCTTGCAGTAGGCTCTGGTGAGGTAGGCTAGCGCAGTGTCTATCTCAGTCGCGAGTGAGATCGGGGACCAGTCAAGTTGGGCTAGGTACTGCTTCAGTTTACTGAGGCCCCCTAGGCAAAAGCAGTGGTAGGAGGTGACTTCGCGTGTGGGTTTTTGCGTAAGGGAGGACCAGAAACAGAGGATAGGGGAATGGTCGCTGAGGGAGTTAGCTAGGACATTAACAGTCTTGATTTTGTTGGGGCGGTTGGAAAGTATTATGTCAAGGAGGCAGCTGGTGCTACTTGACTGGTTAAATCTGGTAGGAAGAGTGACTAATTGAGCTAAGTCAAGGGCAGTGAAGGAGTCTTTTATGTTTGCAGCAGTGAAGCCTAGTCAGTTGACATTGAGGTCACCTAGGACGAGCTGCTCAGCTTTGTGGGGCAGGGTAGAGAGCTGGTCAGTAAGGGAGTGGATTGCTGGTCCTTGGGACCATGGGGCTATGTATGTAGTGGTAAGATAGAGAGGGCCCCTGCCTGGGTCAAGGGAGATTTTTAAGGTGATGGCTTGGGCACCATCACCGAGCTTGAGGGCAGGGAGAGCATGGCTAAGGAGGTAGTCTTGCAAGTAGACTTCACATCCACCACCACGCTTACCGACTCGGTCCTCTCGGAACAGGGTGAAACCAGGCAGGGAGACAGCTGAGTCAGGGGTTGATGCAGACAGCCAGGTCTCCACTATGGCAATGATGTCGGGCTTGTGTTGTGCGACCCAACACTGGAGTGCAGCAGTTTTCTTTGGGAGACTGCAGATGTTCATTGAGGCAATGCGGAGGCCACACCCAGCAGGGTGCAAGAGGGGGTGTAGAAGACCCAGGACCAGGGTTGGGGTGGACGTTCCCTGAGAGCATAATAAGTAAGGTGATAAGTCTGAGGAGTGGGCTGCAGTAGTCGGGGTTGATACATTTGAGCTGATAAAATCTGGGAAACAGAGTGTGTGATGTGCCAGATAGGACAGGAGCTCCTAGTGGCAGCTGCATTTAACCGCTAATAGAGGAGTAGACACAGAAAATGTCACTGCTACCAGAGATGTAGCCCTCTAGTGGCGAGAGGATATAATCTGCTGATGGGAAAGTCAACAAAAAAAAAAAGTAGAAAAACAGGCTTTTTAAAAGCTGGAAGATGAGGCTTGTTAAATCAGAAAAAAGAGAACAAAAGAAGTGGGCAGGGACAGAGAGCACAGCAGACTGTTTGGGGGTTGGGGTAGTCACAGAGTGCAGGCCAGAGAGCAGGAGAAGGATTTACACAGTCAAGGCTCAAAATTCACTTCTAATATCAACTCAGAACTCAAAGTGACTGTAAGGATTAAACAAATTATTAAACCCTGGCACACAAATTCAACTAGAGAGACAGAGGGAGATACAGTAGTTAGAGATGTGTTCAGCAGGAGATACTGTGAGCCACTTAGAAATCAGCTTCCACTGGTACCAAATCCAAAAGTCAGGGCTAGTACCTTGCAGTATCAGCTGAGCTGTAGCTCATGGAGGATTTCTGAACCACTGTTTAGGTTCAAGAAATTCAGGGATCCCTGGCCTAGTCAAGGCTCGCTGGATCCCTTATTAAATCATATTAATAAACATTTAAACTGCTTGATCTGGGGGAGAGACTAGTTCCTCCCCCAAAAGGTCTTTGGTTAAACACACTCAGTTAAACAATTTAAAATATTTGTATTTCAATGCCAGGAGCCTTCACAGCAAACTGGATGAGTTAAGGGTAATTTTAACTATGGACAAAGTCGATATTATGCTAATAACTGAAACATGGGGTGATGAGAAACTTAGTTGGAACTTCTCTCTGCCTGGGTATAGGTTATATAAGTATAACAGGCAAAATAAAAAGGGAGGTGGTGTTGCCATTTTTCTAAGTAATTCCTTACAGGCAGTTAAAATTACTAACAAGGTCAAATGTTCTGCCAGTCCTTCTGAATCAATATGAATTAAATGAATGTTAAACAAAAATTAGCACATTATCCTGGGTGTCTGTTATCGCCCCCCAAGCGCTCCTACTGAACATCTTGATATCATTACTAAGGAAATCGAAACAGCTTACTCCCTAGGGGATATCTTTCTAACTGGAGATTTTAACTTGGGTGATATTGATTGGGTCAAGTGTGTGGCAGCTTCCGGTTCTGAAAGGAAACTGGTGGATATGGGTCAGCAGTGTAACCTAACGCAGGGGGTAAAACATGGATGACTAAGGCAATAACCAAACTTATTAAAGGAAAAAATAAGTGCTATTCAGCCTAATCAAAATCCAAAACTCCCACAAACTGGTGTTCATATTTACATATTCAAAAAAAATATGAAAATAGTATCAGAAGGGCGGAAAAGAATTGGGAGCTCAGGTTAGCCTCCAATGCATGTAAGGACAATAGCAAGTATTTTTTTTTCCTATATTAATTCCCTTAAGAAATCCTCATGTCAGGTAGGCCCACTTCGGGTAAATGATGCCCTAATATATATTCCCCTTGACATGGCCAATTTATTTAATACCAACTTTTGTAATATATTTCAAAATAACCAGAGAGCCAATGTAATTAGATATTCTGTGGGTAGCTCCATTACTATTTCTGAATCAGATGTCCATGCTAAATTAGTTTAGCTTAAAGGGAAAATTAGTGCGTCTCTTGATGACTTGCCTGGTCACCTTTTGTTTTGTTTTTTTAAATTCAAAGTTTATTAAAGATTTTCCAAACCAAAACAAGATTCACATCAGTAAAATTGAGCATAGCATTGAAAAGAGAAATAAGGACTCATCTTTACCTCTGCTTCCCACATAAACCCCCCTCCATCCCAACTAAACTAGCCCCCCCTTTTTCCACCTTTCTACCCTCTCCCCCTCCCTAAGCCAAGCACGGTGATAACACTGTAAAAATATCAAAATAACTCTAGGGCATGCCTGTACCCAGTTTAGTTACAAACAGAATAAAGTGTAAATGGGACCCCAGATCATGGAAAATCTAAGTAGTTGGTTGCGGAGACTAGCGATCATCTTTTCAGTTCTAAGACTGGCCAAGAACTCTTGCAACCATTCAGTATAGGTAATGGTGTCCGAGTCCTTCCAATGCCTTAAAACAATTTTTATGTTGCTTGTGCGCATGCGCAAAAAACATGTTGCGGCAGCTTGCTGCAGAAGCAGGTTGTGGAGGTGTGGCACTGTTGTGTCCAGTGCCCCCCCCCAGCCTTTTGAGGCTTGGCCTGCATTCCCCAATTGGGTGGCATGCTGCTGCTGACATTAGTTCAGCCAACGTGCTACCACCTTGAAACATTTTAGCCGCTGCAATCAGGGGCCGCCTCGTCATTGCAGTGTCAGCCATTCCGCTGTAATGAGGGAGGGACCCATCATTGCAGGGCAGTACCTTCCATGCTCCCAACCCAGTTTGCTGATGGGGAGCCCAGTCCCCATTGGCATATTGTCCCCACACCGAAATTTATGTTGTATGCCAAGGGGGTGCCCAATCCCCCACAGCATCATGCCCCCCCGCTTTCTTTGCCGACGGGGCGCCCAATCCCCATTGGCTTCAGTTCCCCCTTCCAAGTTAATTTAGCGATGGGGAGCCCACTCCCATTGGCATAATGCCCCCCGAATTGTGTGCCCAGGGGTTTCCCAATCCCCGGCTCTTCCCTCCATATATGCTGACGGGGGTGCCCAATCCCTGTCAGCTACAGCCCCAAAAACATCATTTCAGGTGGCACACTGGGAGCCCACTCCAGTATGCCAAATGTCCCAGTAAAAAGAAAAACCGTCCCGCAATGTTTTTCTTTTTTTTTAAACCCTGTAAAACAGAAAATGGTCCCTCGTTGAGTCCGTGGCTCCACCCCAACCCACACCCACTCTCTGCGCACCCTGTCTCCCCACACCCCCCTCACCCCACACTTACCTCCGTAGCCCAGCACGAAGATCTTCGGTGGACCGGGAACATGTCTGCACTCTTCAAAGTCAACCACGAACTGAAGAAATGCGGGTAAGCTGTATAATGGCATAAATGGATTTTTTTCAACTTTGGTGCATATCTCAGACAGTTTGAGGAATTTTGGCACCAAATTTTCAACATGGGGTTATTGGGACCCTTCTTCATGAATTCAGCCACTGTCATGACATTATTTGGTCCTGAAAGGTGATTTTGCGGTCACTGCTTGGAATCACCTTTTAGGACTGATTAACGAAACAACAGTGCCAGTGTTCATGAGGTGGGCTCTCAAAAAGCCTATGTTGCAAATTTGGTTGAAAAAATCCCAAAAATGACTGCTTTAGGAGCGTGCATTGTGCAGTTGCTACGCACGCTCATAACTTCATGAATTTGCAATATTTTCACACCAGATTTTCAACATTGGCATTTTTTCACACCTTCTTATGAACAGGATAGCTGTCATTTTTCGCATCCTGGCCGAAATATGTTTTCATACTTCCGGTGCAGAATAGCACGGTCACTGTAAGAAATCAGTGTTCAGGACATATTTAGAAAATTACAGTGACACTGTTCATGAGCAGAGGTCCTAAAATGCTTATGTTGAAAATGTGGTGACGATAGTCCATCAAATGACTGTGTTACAAGTGTGCGTTGCAGTTTCCACTCACCCTTTTAACTTCGCAGATCTGTAATATTTTCACGCCAGATTTTCAACACTGGCATTTTTTCACACCTCCTTATGAACAGTAAAGCTGTCATTTTTCCCATCTTGGTCAAAATGTGTTTTCAAACTTCCAGTGCAGACTAGCACGGTCGCTGTGAGAAATCAGTGTTCAGGACAGATTAAAGAGATTCACCAATCTCTCTGTTTGCCGATGTGCACCACACAGTTTGGTGCCTGGGGCTAAGTTGTTGAACCTCTTTAAGAAAATGACAGTGACACTGTTAATGAGCAGAGGTCCTAAAATGCCTACGTTGAAAATTTGGTGACGAAAGTCCATAAAATGACTGTATTACAAGTGCACATTGCACTGTTTCCACGCACCCTTATAATTTCATAAATTTGTAATATTTTCCGCCAGATTTTTAACACTGGCATTTTTTCACATCTTCTTACGAGCAGTGCAGCTGTCATTTTTCACATCCTGGCTGAAATATGTTTTTGCACTTCTGGCACAGAATAACTCGGTTGCTGTGGGAAATCAGTGTTTGGGACAGATTAAGATCAAGCAAGTGAGAGAGGGGAATGAATGATCTCAACGGAGCTCTGTTAGGGCTGCTGCAGATTTCTTTGTGGGCAGAAAAGGGTGCCATCACAGGCAGAAGCCCAGTACAAAAGGGCAGCCTGCAGCGCCAGCAGAAACAGAATGAGCGAGTGAGAGGGGGGAGTGAGTGAGCTCAGTGGAGCTCTGTCAGGACTGTTGCGGATTTCTTTGTGGGCAGAAAAAGGCACCAATGCAGGCAGAATTCCAGTACAAAAGGGCAGCCTGCAGCGCTGGGAGAAACAGAACGAGCGAGGAAGGGAGGGTGAGTGAGCAAGCTCAACAGAGCTCTGTCGGGACTGCTGCAGATTTCTTTGTGGGCCAAAAAAAGCATCAACGCAAGCAGGGGCCCAGTACAAAAGTGCAGCCTGCAGCGCCGGGAGAAACAGGATGAGCAAGTGAGGGAGGGGGCACGAACAAGCTCAACAGAGCTCTGTTGGAACTGCTGTGGATTTCTTTATGGGCAGTGCAGGAGCCCAGTACAAAAGGACAGCCTGCAATGCTGGGAGAAATAGAAGAAGTGAATGAGAGGGGGGGAGTGAGTGAGCTCAATGGAGCTCTGTCAGGACAGCTGTGAACTTCTTTGTGGGCAGAAAAAGGTGCCAACGCAGGCAGGAGCCCAGTACAAAAGGGCAGCCTGCAGTGCCACCGGGAGAAACACAGTGAGCGAGTGAGAGTGGGGGAGTGAGCGAGTTCAATGGAGCTGTGTCTGGATTGCTGCAGATTTCTTTGTGGGCAGGCAAAGGCGCCAACGCAAGCAGGAGCCCAGTACAAAAAGGCAGCCTGCAGCATTGGGAGAAATAGAATGAGCGAGTGAGAGAGGGAGAATGAGAGAGCTCAACGGAGCTCTGCCAGGACTTTAGAGATGCCCACCCTCCTGCCCAGGGTCCTCTGTGGTCTTCTTAGGCAGGTACTTTCACTTCCAAATACCTAAACAGCACATATAAGCAAGCAACATTCAACATTGACAAATGCTTCTTTTGACTGACATTGAAATGAGGGCCATGTGGAATTTATGGTTTCGGACACCAACCTCTGCAAAGTTCCCTAGAAGACAGACCTTAGGTGTAAATAGATCTCCCAACCTTAATAGTGGGTCCACCTTCTGTTTAATGTAGGCCCACAATGGGGCTACTTTTGGACAGGCCCAAAAAATGTGAAACAGCGCACCGTCTGCCTTTTGCCAGCGTGTACATAGGGAGAAAATGTTTTATTAAAGCTGGCTAATTTCTCTGGAGAGTAATAAAGATTATGAAGAAAATTAAACTGCATAAGGCGGAGTCTGTCCTGTGTGACAAACTTATGACAGCCTTTCCACAACACCTCCCAGTTTATGGGTAACTCTGGAAAATGAGGTGCCCAGTATGCTGTCGGGCCTAAATACTCTGGGTAGGCCCATGCAAACACAAGTGCAGAAGTTTTAGAGACAGAATGTGAGGATCTGGCAAGCGGACTGAGTTCCGAGAGAACCTTGACCCTCGGGGCGGTGGGGAAGTAGCCCCAAAGACTCGTACCAGAAGATGCCGTAACTGATATACCTTGAAAATACTGGCACTAGAGATACCAGACCTGGCTATAATCTCAGGGGTGCTAAGCCATACACCGGCTTCATTTATAAAAAATGCCAGAGGTTGTGAAATTAATTGAGGTAGCCAGGTAGAGAAAAGCATCTTGCCCTCAATTTTAAGATTAGGATTCCCTGCAAGAGGCTGATTGATATCTAAAACATGGTTATACTTCAGGAAAGTGTAAAGTTGGGAGTGGACCCTAACTGAAATACCTGTTGGTGAGGTACATAATTGGGGGGAGGGGGGAGAGATTTAGCTTTAATATGCATAAGTGCAGCTGGAGTGAGTCCTAGAGACCAAATTTGAGCCTGTTCTGTCCGGAGCCAAATGGGCATGTAGGAAGGTGGCACCTGAGCCGTTTCTGTGGTTACCCATCAGAGATATTTATTGGCATGGCTAGCCCAATAGTAAAAGCTTAAATGTGGAAGGCGGAGGCCACCTCTGGATTTAAGGGCAGCCAGTTTATGGTAAGCCAGTTGTGGTTTCTTATTTGACCATATAAAATGAGTCATAAGACTGTGTAATTTTCTAAACCAAGAGAGGGAACCACAAGTTGAGAAGACTGAGGGGGTAGAGAAGCCGAGGAAAGATATTCATTTTTATTAAATTAATCCTGCCCCAAAGGGAGACGGGGTGGAAAGACCATCTCTTTAAATCTTGGGTCTATGTCTTGAAAAGAGTGTCCATGTTCCTCTTTCTAACGCCAGACTCATTCCGGGAAAGGGAAATCCCCAAATAAGAGAGGCCAAGGGCGGTTATAGCAAGCTTTTGAACCCTGTAATTTAGAGGGAAAACCAGTGTCTTGTCTACATTTATTTTGTAATTAGACAGGGCACTGAATTTCTGAATAACTTCCAGTGTGGGGGGATAGAGGTGACTGGATGCACGTAATGTAGAAGAAGATCATCAGCTTACACCAACACTTTGACTTCCTAATTTTGTATACTGAGGCCTTCTATTTGCTGGGAGTGCACAAGTCTATGGATTAAGGTTTCTAAAAAGGAGACGGGATAGGGTCAGCCTTTTCTGGTGCCTGACTTAGGTTGGAATAGGTCTGAAAGCTTTCCATTACGGTAAATACGGGCCGTGGGGGTGCTATAGAACACCTGGATCCATTGTATGAATTGATAGGGGAAACCAAAGGCATGCAGACAGCTAAAGAGAAAACTCCAGTTGACTCTGTCAAAGGCCTTCTCGGCGGCCAAGGAGACCAGGACTGCTGGATAATCGGCGTCCTTGGACACTGAGAAGACATGGGACAAGGTACGGAGATGATCCACCGAGGACCTGCCCTTCATGAAGCCAACTTGTTCTGGGCCAATGAGGGTGGGAAGAATTGGAGTAATATGATCAGCGAGCATTTTAGCCAAAATTTTTTATCTCTTGATTAAGAAGGGATATTGGCCTGCAACTGGTGACTAAATCATTATGTTTGCCAGGCTTAGGCAACAGGATGATTAAGGCCTCAAAAAGAGTGCCCTCGTGGATTGCACAAGAGAGAGAATGTGTTAGTAGAGGGGCAGGAGAAGTGGTAATAATTGTTTGGCAAATGCTTTATAAAAATTAGATGTAAAGCCATCTGGTCTGAGGGCTTTATCATTCGGGAAGTCCTTAATTACGTTCAAGATCTCTGTGTCTATAAGAGGGGACAAGTTTCTGAGATTGCGCTTCTGTGAGGGAAGGTAGATGGAAGTCTCTGATGTAACGGTTCAAAAGCTGAGAAGGGGGTGGGTTCAGCATGAGGCCATATAATTGTCTACAGTATTTTTCAAATTCGGTTACAATGTCTTCGGGAGAAGTCTTGAGGGAGCAATCCATAGAAGAGGAAATGGCCGGAATGAATCTGGCCGATTCCTGCTGCTTGATTCTCAAAGCATTTAACCTGCCAGCTTTTTCACCACTATCCATGTAACGGGCTTTAGATTTCAAGATGCCGTACTCTGCCTTCTCCCCGAAGAAGCTCCAAATAAGCTTCCTTTACTTTTATAAAATCTTGTCAACACTGATCTGGGGAGTGAGGTGAGAGTTATGCCTCCATGGACCCGAGTCGGGAGAATGTACTCAACAAACGCTGCTCTTTCTTCTTTTCTCTGGCTGATGTCAAACCTATGAGAACCCCCCTCAAAAGTGCTTTCAGGGAACACCATTCTATGTCTGGCCTGCTGGTAGAGCCTAGATTAGTATTTATGAAAAGAGAGATGTGGTCAGACACAAACTGAATCAAGTTGGGATCTTTTAGAATCTGATTGTTCAATCTCCGGCACCCTTCTGGCTTAGGCAGGGTGGGGAGGGTAAGTGTGCATATGACAAGAGAGTGGTCTGACAGAGGACCTGGATGGATGTCGGAGTGAAATACTCCTGGGAGAAGTGACTGGGAAAGAAAAACATAATCTATCTGGGAGGAAATGCTGTATACTGGAGATGTGAAAGTATACTCTCCGGTCCGAGGGTGCAGGGTTCTCCAAATATCACAAAGGCCTAGCTGATCTACTAAATCTCTGATAGTGCGCTGAGCCAGAGACAGGCCTTTATGGGAATGTCTAGACCTATCAAGGGTGGGGTCAAAAACTAGGTTCCAATCCCCTCCCAAGATCATTGGGAGGGCCAGGAAGGGAGTTAATGCTTTTAAGAGCTGCATAAAGAAGGAGGAGGAGTCCACATTGGGACAATATACATTTCCCAATAATAGTTCTGTAGTATGGAGAAGACCCTTAACCAGTGTGAGTCTGCCATTGGGGTCAGTGATAGTTTGAGTGGGGACAAAGGGTACTGAATGAGCAATAAGAATCATCACCCCACAGCTTTGCGTACTGCTGCCTGCTGAAAAAACTTGCCCAAAATATTGCCTTCTCAGTTTGGTAGCTTCTGAATCAAGTAAATGTGTTTCCTCAATGAATATCACCTCAGGTCTCAGAAGGTGCAAATGTTTTTGAAGTTGTTATTGTTTAACTTTATGGTGCGCCCCTTTCACATTCCATGTTGCAAATGATAAGTGTCTAGCCATTCTCTTGGATATGCTATGACTTAATAAGGAAAAGGTACATGGCAAATATAATCATTTGGTGCATTGAAACCCCATGCTGAACCATGATGTGTTCTCACCCCAAATCCCAAAGACCCCAAACCAGCCCACCCTGACCAGACAAAAATATTAATAGTAAACTTAGTCTATACCACGAACCCCCAATCCTCCTGTCCCCCCACAAATGATTATGGTCCGTGTCTAACAGTCAGTATCTAGCCCTTCCTCCAACCACCCCAACCCCAAAAAACATTGCAGAGTAAGTATTGACACTAAACAGATCTAACAACTAACAACTAATAGCGCCCCCTGCTTGTGATCTACATTATAAGAATAAGTAAGCTACAAACTGAATAAACATTTCTATCACTACGTGGGGAGTACAGTGTCTCCAATCAACTAAGATAGTACAGAAAACTCTAATATAGGCAAACACTTGCTCACTCTTGTTGAAGGGGCAAAATTAAAACATGTACAGTGGGACGATTTTCATCCTGAAACTGGGTCCAATTAAAAGAAATCAGAAAGATCGGTCAAGTGCAATGTATAGTCCACAAGCAGAGTTGGGCAAGGCCCCTTGAATTCTGCTATTCTGTGGTTGCAGAATTTTCCACAGAATTTGCATCATGCTGTAGAATTCATATAGTGCTACAGAATTCATTGTTTTGGGTGAATTTTCATTCAGATATACAGTTTTTCCATAGTGCCAGGATCCCATATCCATCTTGCTTATCCTGAAGCCCTCCTCTATACTTGGCAGGTGATGTCATCTATGATATCACATCATATTTTAGCCAATGGTAGGACTGAATTCTGCCACAAAAATGAATAAATCATGCCGCAGAAACCAGAAAATGCTGCCACAGAAGCCTAGGAGCCCTGCTGCAGAAATCAGAAAATTCTGACACAGAGCACTAGGGGCCCTGGATTTGGGTTATCAACTAATTAAGCCCCTTTAAAAGTTAAAACTAGGCAAACTGCTTTGCAAGTTAACTAAGGGAAAGCTGGGATGCAGAAAAAATAGGTATTGCTATTGGAAATGTAGAGGGTCCTGGAATTAGGCTTTGAAGCCCTCTAACAGTGAAACTCAAGCATCGTGATCATTTGAGCGGGGAGGACTTGCTGCTGTACGAGTGTGTGAATGCTGGTATAAAGGTAGTTCACTTGGGCTGATAGTCTGTCCAAACCTGCATGCAATAAACACCACAGCAAAAGTCCAAACGATGATGGTACTTGAAGGCCAGATAATCAACCTATATGTAGTAGGTCCTCCGTTTCACTCAGTAATATAGTGCAGAGAAATGTAAAACACTAAAGTCCCCTAGGAAACGTAGAATTGTTGGTCAGGAACTGCTCCTGATTCGATGTGCTAAAGTGCTCACCAATCTCTGAACAAATTGGGAAATGCAGCCTTTAATCCTAGTGATGGTGCCTCTTCATAGGTCATCCAGGATCCTGCAACTAGGACTTGGAAGCATGCTGGATATCTGATATGGAAACGGATCCCAGCGGCTATAAGTTTCAACACCAGGGGATGAAAGGCATCCCTTCTCTGTCTGACTGAAGCAGGGAGATTTTGCGCCACGTGGAGTTTGGTGTTTTCCCAGATAATCTCCTGGGCTTCCTTAACTTTAAACATGAAGTGCTATTTTTCTTGATGGTTTAAAAAGTGAAAAATGAAAGGACACGTTGGAGCCCCGGGCTGAGGCAATGGGCGGAGGGTACCTTGGGCTCGCTCTATAATATACCTGGAGCCAAATGGTGAGGGGCCAGCAACTTGTTACACAAACTTCTGAGTAAAGATAATGGGATCTGACCCTTCCTCCTTTTCTGGAAGGTGGATTAGTGCCGCATTGTTCCAATGGCTGCGGCCTTCCAGATCCTCCACCTTAATTTCCAACTTTAGAATCCTCTGTCTGGGTGCTACTATGTTGATCTCCATCTTTGCAGTCTTTTTCTCAAGGGAATGCAGCTGTGCCTTGTTATCCGCTGTGAGAATGGAGATATCCTCGAGGGCTTGTGAGAGGGATTCTATTTCCATGGAGAACAGCTTCAGCTCTTGCCAAAAAGGTTGGAACTCTTCCAGAAATCGTGCCGGCGTGAGGGGCTCACTATCTGATGCTGAAGCCACCGATTTCCGGACATCTTGAGCAGGTGAAGCCTTTGTCTTTTTAGAGGCCTTCTCTGGTGTTTGTGGTGGAGTGTGTTTAGGATGAGATTTTTTCATTTTGACCTCCATTGGTGCCAGAAATCCAACCGGAGATGTGCTGCAGATGTTATAAGTTGTTTAGGTAGGTACAGCCAGCAGAAAAGCAATATAAAGACTTAATTTAGGGTCGGAAGGTTGGAGCTGAAGGGAAAGCTGCTATCTGGTACCCTGCATCACATGACTAGTCACCTTTTGTATTTACTGGCTGATAGTCTATCTTTGGCCATTAAATTACTATATGAACACTGGATTAACCATAACTATGTTCCTGAGCTTTGGAAAACTGTGCATGTAATTCCAATCCATAAAAAAGGTCCAAGGAATCATAGGGAGAATTATAGGCCGATTAGCCTAACATCCCCATATGTAAAATCTTGGAAAGTCTAATCAAGGATATGATTACTTCCACCCTAGCCAAAACTGACAGCGAGCAACATGGTTCAATAAGGGCAGAAGTTGTCTAACTTATTATGTTTTTACAAAGATGTCAGTTTACATCTAGATAACCGACTTCCCTACGTTGTTATTTACATTGACTTTAGCAAGGCCTTTTTATCTTCTCCCTCATTGGACCTTGCTACACAAACTCTATTCATTCAATATTAACCCCATTCTTGTTGAATGGATTGCAAATTGGTTAAGCAAATGAACGCAGAGGGTTCTGATTAATGGACAGCTTTTAGGCATGGGGATTGCCACAAGCGGGGTACCCCAGGGTTCTGTTTTGGGTCCTTGTCTCTTTCAGCTTTTTATAGCCGACATAACAACACATTATTATTCCAACACTATTAAATATGCGGATGATATTAAAATCGGTGGACCATGTGCTAATTTGGATCAAATAACATCCATTCAGAATGATCTAGATAAAACATCCAAATGGATTACTACCTGGGGTATGAAATTGAATCACACTAAGTGCAAGATTATGCACGTTGGGCCAAAAAATCCCTCTCATGCTTATACTTTAGATAACAGCGAGTCAATTAGCACAGACACAGAAAGGGATTTGGGGGTCCTGGTATCTGATGATTTTCTCCCCAACTCTCAGATTAATGAGATTATCTTTAAAGCCAACCAGATCATCTGATCTAGAAAAAGGAACATTAAACAAAGGGATAGTAAACTGCTGATGCCTCTTTACAGAGCATATGTTCGTCCTCACTTGGATTTTTCATCACAATTATGGTGTCCGTTTAAGAAACAGGATATTTTGCAGCTAGAAAAGGCACAGAGAGGATTTACAAAAATAGTGAGAGGCTTGAGAAATGTTCCATATGAAACCAGACTTAGTTCTCTAAATTTGATGTTCCTTTCTACTAGATGATTAAGAGAGGATCTTCTTTCAATGTTTGATGTCATTAAATATCCCTATTTATTAACTATGTTAGGACTCATGTTTAAGGAGGGCACATATAATTTTAGAGGCCACCCGCTTCAATTACAACATAGGAGATTCAATCTTATGCCTCGCAAATGTTTTAATACGTTACGTGTTATTAAGCCCTGGAATGCGTTACCTGTGGAGGTAGTTATTAGTAGTTCCAAGTCCATATTTAAGTCTCAGTTGGACAAGCTTATCATTTCTGGTACCTCTCTTTGTTATTATTAGTACCTAGGAGCAATTATGGGTCTCACAGCTCTCTAGCTCCTGATAAACCTTAGTATGAACCTTCTCTGAACCCTTTCAATCCTGTCTATGTCCTTGAGAAGGTGAGGTCTCTAGAACTGGACCCCGTACTCCAGGTGAGGCCTCACCATGGATTTATAAAGGGGCATCAGCACCTCCTTCTTCCTGCTTGTTATACTCCTTCCTATGCATGGCAGCATTCTATTCACTTTGCCCACCACCGTGCTGCATTGGTTCCCCACTTTAAGGTTATCTGAAATTATAATCTCGGATCCCTCTCCTGCTCAGTTGTCTTAATTTCCTCCAGCCCCCCACCCCTCGTGTGTAAATGGTTTGCAGATTATTACGCCCCATGTGCATTACTGTACACTTTTTGGCATTGAATTTCAGCTGCCAGGTTTCTGACCACCCCTCCAGAATCTTTAGATCCTCCCTAATTGCCTCCACCCTATTTCAGATCTTTGTATTATCTGCAAATAGGCACATCCTCCCCTGCAGTCCCTCTGCTACATTGCTGATATAAATATTAAAAAGGATGGGTACCAGCACTGACCCCTGGGGCACCCTGCTCGTCACCTCTTCCTCTCTGGGATGTACCCCATTTACCACCACCCTCTGGCTTCTATCCTTCAGGCATCTCTCCACCCACCTTGTTATTTTTGGTCCCACCTCTAAGCTTTCCAACTTATTTAATAGCCTTCTGTGAGGGACAGTGTTGAAGGCCTTCCTGAAGTCCAGATAGGCCACATCCACTGCCCCTCCCTGACTGACCACCCTCGTCACCCAATCGAAAAACTCAGGTTCATCTGGCATGACCTTCCTTGTGTGAAGCCATGTTGCCTGTTGTCCTGTAGTCTGCCATCTACAAGGTAACTGACCACCCTTTCTTTTAATAGCACCTCCATCACCTTACCCACACTTTTTTTTAATTGTTTAACCAGGAGTGGCACACTAAGCTGAAAACTTGTTTACAGGTGTGACCTGGGAGCACAGGGGATTTGGGTGACTTGCTCAGAGTCACACAGTATGATTGTTTAACCAGAAGAGACACACTAAGCTGAAAGCTTGTTTACAGGTATGACCTGGAAGCACAGGGAAGTTAAGTGACTTTCTCAGGGTCACACAGTATGATTGTTTAGCCAAGAGTGGCACACTAAGCTGAACGTTTGTTTACAGGTGTGACCTGGAAACACAGGGAAGTTAAGTGACTTACTTAGGGTCACACAGTATGATTGTTTAACCAGGAGAGACACACTAAGCTGAAAGCTTGTTTACAGGTGTGACCTGGGAGCACAGGGAAGTTAAGTGACTTGCTCAGAGTCACAGAGCATGCAAGTGAGGGCTGTGGGATTCAAACCCAGGTCTCCAGATTTGCATCTCAGAGCCTAAAACCACTTCGTTATACTGCCACCACTGAGGTGAAGCTGACAGCATGATAATTTTCCCACTCCTCCTTGCTGCCACCCTTGTGAAGCGGCACCATGTCTGCCCTATTTCAGTCTTTAGGCACCCACTCTGTATCCAGGGACAAGTCAAACAGCCTTACCAGGGGTGATGGCAGCTCCTCCCTTAGTTCCTGGAGTATCCTAGGATGTAGGGAATCTGGACCCATTGCCTTATCCACCCTCAATCTTCCTAGTTCCTCTCTTACCCTGTCCTCACTGAACAGGCTAGGATCTACCCTTTTGTGCCTCTTTCCCTTCTCAGTTAACTCCGGTCCCCTCCCTTTGCCCCTGCCCCTAGGTATTGGTGCCTCTTTTTCCCTTGTGAAGAGTGAGCTGAAGTACTGGTTTAATACTGCAGTCTGCTCCTCACTACTCTCTGCCCATCTCCCCATCTTCATTAGTTTACTGTACCTTCCTTTATCCTCCTCTTTTCCTTTACATACCTGTAGAAATCCTTTTCTCCCGACTTGATTCCCTAAGCCAGCTAGAGCTCCCTCCTTGCTTTCACTGCCCTGACAGTTCCTCTTGCCACCTTAGACTTCATCAGGTAGACTTCCTTATCCTCACCTTTCTGTGTTCGCTTGTGTTTAAGAAAGGCTATTCTTTTCCCCTTCACTCTGTTTGCAACTTTGATGGTGAACCAGCTAGGCCTTTTTTGTTTGTCTGGTGTTGTTGCTCTTGATTCTGGTGCAGGACTGTGTAGCCACTGTAACACCAGTCTTTATTGCTTCAGACTTCTGCTCTACCCCCATCTCTGACCTAATCCCTAGTAAGATGTTCCTTCATGATTTTCCCCATCCTTCCCAAATCTGCCCTTTTGAAGTCAACTACCTTGGTCTAAGATTTTGATCTTTCATGTCCTAATCCCAGAATGAATCATGCTGTCCTGTGGTCGCTACCCACCAGTGGATCCTCTACCCTAATATCATGGACATGGTATCCATTTGCTAAAACCAAATCCAGACTTGCATCCCCCCTAATGGGGTCTCTGATCCCCAGCTCCAGAAAGCCATCCTGGAATCCATCCAGACATATCTTTCCCTAGAGCTGGTTGTTGACAGTGTTTCGCAATTAACCCCTGGTAGGTTGAAATCACCAGTAAGTATCACTTTGCCTTTGCCTGCCTGAATTCTAATCTATTCACTCAGGTTCCCATCTTCCTCTGCTCCCTGTGAGGGTGATCTATAGACCACTCCCATTCTGATCTTCTCCCCCCTTGATGACTAGAGCTGTGCACCCAAAGAGCTTCAGGTTTCTCCTCCGCTGCCTGATCCCTTGTGCAGGTAATTTCTTCCCATATGAACAGATCCAACACCCCCCCTTCCCTGTTTCCCTGTCTTTCCTGTATGTCTTGTAACCTAGCACCTCAAGAACCCAATCATTGTGACTGGATGCTCATGTCTCAGAGGTGGTTGCGATGTTCACCTTGCTCTCCACCAACAGTGCTTGCAAGCCATCCATTTTATTAGCTTATGTACTTTTTAACAGATTGTTATTTAAAATAGGAATCTTACCACATGATATGTCTGTCTATATTATCTGTTATGAAATGTTTGGAATGTTTGTATCGTACTGTTCTTGTAAGCGTTTCTTATGTATGGATGCAATTGTAAATGAGTTTCTCTCAGTTTGCTTTCCAATAAAATTGATTGATGATGATTATTAAGATACTCAGTTAAATAGGAAATTATCTGGATTGCCAGGGGGGAGGAAGCAGTTGGTATGGAGGGGGGAACACATTCTAATACTGCAAAATTTCTTTGCTGAAATTCTGATAGGAGAAAAGCATATGGGAAACTGAAAAGAGCATTACAGGGTTGTGGGCTTTCTGACTACATTAAATATCCAGCCACTATGGTAGTACAGATTCAAGGGCACTCCCCTTTTAGTTTTGACTCTCCTGATCTTGTCTGGGAGTTTTTGGATGAACGTTATGGACGGAATTCCTTTTTTAAACATTCAAAAGACTCTGTGGTCAAGAGCCCTTCATCAGAATTGAGCTCACGCTCAGATGCAACTAAGAATCCAGAACCTCAAAAAGCTGTGTCACATGATGTTTCAGTGTACCTCTCTGTCACATGATGTTTCAGCACTACCTGTCTCTGTCACATGATGTTTCAGTGTACCTGTCTCTGTCACATGACACTTCAGCGCTACCTGTCTCTGTTACATGATGATTCAGTGCTACCTGTCTCTGTCACATGACGTTTCAGAGTACCTGTCTCTGTTACATGACGATTCAGTGTACCTGTCTCTGTCACATGACGTTTCAGTGTACCTGTCTCTGAGCTGTGTCACATGAAGTTTCAGTGTACCTGTCTCTGCTACATGACGATTCAGTGCTACCTGTCTCTGTTACACGACATTTCAGCGCTACCTGTCTCTGTCACATGATGTTTCAGTGCTACCTGTCTCTGTCACATGATGTTTCAGCGCTACCTGTTTCTGTCACATGACATTTCAGCACTACCTGTCTCTGTCACATGATGTTTCAGCGCTACCTGTCTCTGTCTCATGACGTTTCAGCGCTACCTGTCTCAGGCAGCACTAAAGTAAGGCACTCTCCCCAGTCCTACATTAATACAACAAAAAACAAAGCTAGCAATGTTAATGCCTCACCAAATGATATGGTATCAAGGAAATTCAGACCCCCTTTCAGAACTTTTAGATAAGTATTACAAACTCAAGCATACAAGAATCCCAAGAAAAGAGGAAGCCTAAAAGTTGTAGTACCTCATAGATAGCATCTAGATCTTCCCCCAAACCCTTCAATCAGCCTTCTGGCATGGAAACAATGAGGAAAAGATTGCCAATCGGTTAAGAAGGGGATAAAAACTTTTATAGGTACATTAAGGAGAGAAAGAAGACCAAGGGAGGGATAGTGCGGCTTAATAGAGAGGAGGAGAGGTGGGCAGAGGATGATAGTGAAAGACAGAGATACTGAATGAATACTTTTGCTCAGTATTCAAAAAAGAAGAAGAGAGGGAATTACCTAAACCAATCAATAGAAGCAGTCTGGACAGGGGGTTCGATACCAGTCCATTCACAGAAGAAAGGGTCCTGAAAGAACTCCTGAAACTCAAGGTGGACAAAGCAATGGGGCCTGATGGGATTCACTCCAGAATTCCAAAAAACTAAGGAGAGACCTAGTGAGACCACTGACTATCCTTTTTAACAAATCATGGGAAGATGGTGTGGTACCTGAGGACTGGAGGGGGGCAGATGTGATTCCTCTTCACAAAAGTGGGAGCAAGGCAGAGGTAGGAAATTGCAGACCTGTTAGTTTGACCTCAGTAGTATGGGAAATGATGGGTATTATGTGAATACAGTAATGGAGTTAGGGTGATTACATTTGGGCAAATCCGGAAGAGCAAAAATACAGTGAGCGACAGAACAAGTAGAGCAACATTGTATTTGGGTGCACTGCAATAACAGCAACCCGACATACCGAGTGAGAGTACAAAAGAGTGATCCAGCATTCTGGAGACCAAAGATATAGCCTACTTCACTATCCAGGTGCACCGTGGAGTAGATATCATTTAGATAGGGGGTGCAGCCCCCCGTGTGGGGTGCAGGGGGCGAAGCCCCGCTGTGTGACATGGTGGCTATGTGGGATAAAGGGGAGCTTAATGGGGCAACCGGTGCAAGATGAAGATAAGGTTGTAGATTGTGGCATAATTGCCCTAAATAGATGATCACCCAAGTATATGTAGCTGATTAATGATATCGCTGGATGTCGTGCTATTAATTAGTGCTTAATATGTACCATACATTGTAATGCGTCCAATAATCTTCACTATATTGACATTGAACCAAAATTATGGGATCGTTTCTGAAAGAAAGAATTGTTGAGTACCTAGACGCCAGAGAGGAACAGGACCCAAGGCAGCATGGATTCACACTGGGAAGGTCTTGTCAGACAAATCTAATAGTAGACCATGGAGGGACTGTGGATATGGCCTACCTATACATTAACAAGGCATTTGACACAGTCCCACACAAAACATTAATAAACAAGTTAGCCTGCCTGGTACTGGGTCCCATAGTGGTAGCCTGGGTAACAAATTGGCTGGACAACAGGACACAGAGGGCAATAGTAAATGGAGTACGCTCTGAAGAAAGGCTGGTTACTAGAGGGGTACTGAAGGTTCAGTACTGGGACCGGTCCTCTTTAATGTCTTTATAGAAGACATTGCAGAGGGGTTGGAAGGAAAAGTATGCCTCTTTGCAGATGACACAAAGATCTGCAATAGGGTTGATACACAAGGGCGTGTGGAAAGGATGAGAAGGGACTTGGCAAGGTTGGAGGAATGGTCAAATGTATGGCAGCTCAGATTCAATGCAAAGAAGTGCAAGGTAATGCACCTGGGAAACAAAAACCCAGGGGAAGAGTACACAATGGGGGTGAGATACTGACAACAGTAAAAATGGAAAGGGACCTGGGGGTAATTAAATCAGATGACCTAAAGGTGGGCAAGCAATGTGAGAAGGCAGTAAGGAAGGCTGGGTGGATACTGGGATACATGGGGAGAGGCATCAATAATAGAAAATGGGAAGTTGTTATCCCTCTGTACAGACAGTTGGTGAGACCTCATCTGGAATACTGTGTGCAGTTCTGGTGACTCCATCTCCGCAAAGACATAGACAGAGTGGAGGCTGTCCAGAGGAGGGCAACCAAAATGGTGCAGGGTCTGCACCAGAAGACATATGAAGAACGACTAAAGGAGCTTAATATGTTTACCCTTGAGGAAAGAAGGGAGAGAGGGGACATAATAGAAACTTTCAAGTACCTCAAGGGAATCAACAAAGTCCAAGAGGGTAGCATCTTTCAGAAAAAGTGATGTGCAAGAACAAGGGGACACAATTTGAAGATGGGGGACGCCTCAGAGGTAATGTGAGGAAGTATTTTTTCACAGAGAGGGTTGTGGGTGCATGGAACAGCCTTCCTGAGGAGGTCGTGGAGTCAAGCACAGTGGGGGAATTCAAGAATGCATGGGACAGACATAAGGCAGTCCTAGTGGGGGTCAGGAGGAAGTAAGCTGTTGGTTAACTAGGATCTGCAACTTATCTGTTAGGTAGCAAAATGGGCAGACTAGGTGGGCCAAGCAGTCCTTATCTGCTGTCAAATTCTATGTTTCTATGTTTCTATGAAGTGCAACGGAAATGCAACCGCTAATGGTTGCGCACATGGTGACTGAAATGTAAATGGAAAAGCAAACATTACTAGAAACTCTAGCGCAAAGTGAAGCCAAAGCAAACAGTGACGCAAAAGGAGACAAAACAGCGTAAGGAAAAGCAAACCATGATGCGCACAGTCACGGTACCACAATCGGAAATGCAAATGCTAATGTTAACAGCAGAAATAACGCCAAAGGAAACAGAAATGCAAACACAAGCGCGTACTCAAACGAGAACACAAAGGGTAACGCACACGGTGCCATACATGGGAATGGAAATGCAAGTGGAAATGCTAACTGCAACAGTAACAGAAGTGCACACCCTCTTTTTGCCCAACAGCTGATGGAGAAACACAGTGTGTACAAAGAATGTATGCATAATAATGGGCCTTGGAGCAGAAAATTAGCTGTTGGAATACTAAATTGCTTATATCTCAGGAACCGTGCAATGTAGAAAAAATTGGGTAGCCCACAGGGCTACGCATTGTCATAACAAAAATAACATATCTCGCACCGTTTCCGAGATAAGAGCCCCAAAATGTACGGCGGATGCCACCATGTTAGTCTATGGGAAAAGAACATCAACTTTGGAGTACCGTAACTTAGCATCCGTGCAATATTTTGTCACCAAACCACCAAAAGGCACATCTGACAGATATTGGCTGCCCTCCCTCCAAATCTCAGCTCAAAAGACCAAACCGTTCTTTTGCAGCAAGGTGGCAAAGAACTCCTGTCATTTTGACCATAGTCTGGAAAAGTAGTGTCACAATTTGTGAAAGCTTTTGCAAAATTTGAGAAAGTGTTGCAGGTGCGACACTACTTTTTCCAGAAATTTGAAAAACATATTTCTGGGGTGTTTAACCCCAAAATAAAGACATGGCTAGCATCCTTAGGTAAACACAAAAATAATTGTGTTCCTAGATGGTCCCAATTTTAAATGGCAAGCATTTTTCTGATCACCAATGGAAAACAAAATGGCAGATTTGCAACAGTACTAGGGCCATTTGCGACACTAAAAAGTGCATTTGCAAAAGTGTCAAACTTTTTTACTTTCCCCATTGATATATAATGGGAACTTGTTTTTTGAATAACTTTTGAACCGTTTAATATTTTTTCACGAAATCTTCAAAAGGCACATCGGGGACCCCGACCACATGTTCCCTGAAGTTTTCGGACCAGTCACACAAACTGTGCGACCTGTAGGCGCCAGCAAATATTTCACAATAAAACATTATTGCACACACGAATGTCGCTTAATAACTCCACAGCTGTATATCCGACTGGTATGAAAGTTGGCAGATCCCAATATCTATGCTGCCAGTCTGTGTCTGCCAAATTGTAGGCAAATCTGTTGAACGGTGGCAAAGTTATTAAGGTGCAAAATTTCACCCTTTAACCTTAAAAGGGCTACTCAACCCAATCTATGGTAGCACTATCGTGCTACCATAATAATATATATATTATGTGGAACAACCCTAACTGATGCATTAAACAAAGTTTTTTGCTTCTAAAATATATATATATATATATATATATATATATATATATATATATATATATTATGGTAGTGATATATCTCACCCCATTCTCCTATACCTCAGCTTGTTTACACATGTGATGGGGTGAGAGTTAGGGCCGATGACCCTAACACACCCCCCGATGCCAGTTGGGGGGGTGCAAGGGGAGGTGCAAGGGGGGGCTTTTAACCCTAACACCGAATTTCCTCGCTTTTGTCGCTGTGGAACAACCCTAACCCTAACAATCCTAACTGATGCATTAAACAGAGTTTTTTGCCATGAATATATATATATATATATATATATATATATATATATATATATATATATATATATATATATATATAATAGTGGCACAGTAGTGCCACTATAGTTTTTTTTTATTGAATATACTTTATTGAGTTCCAGCACATACAAGTGACATAAACTAGAAATAGGAAGGAAGTATGTTAGAAACTTCAAAATGCAGTAAATCAAGAAAATGATATATTGTTCCTCTTATTCATTTTACTATTATGGAACCCTAACCCTTGAAGTATGAAACAGGGAAGATATACTACATCCCTCCTACCCACCCCATCCCCCTGCTGTCACCCCTACCCTCCCTGCCACAAGAGGATAAAGGTAATAAGAGCAAGAGCTCTTGACAGTAAGTGACCAGTACAGTGCACTGATGTTAAGGGACATTAGATGTCACTGAGACAGTCAGCAGTGTATAAAGGGGTTCCCACAGGTACTGAACCTACTCATATTATTAGACAAACTTGCTATGAGGTGTTCTGCTTGTAGTGCAAACATTACTTCTTTGTACGATGCAAGGTACATGGGGATATTATTATCTAACCAATGCCTAAGAATCATTTCTTTGCACAGGCAGTGATGAGAGCCACATGTGGTCTCTGATTCCCCATTAACTTATCCGTGTAATCCCCGACTATACAGACATCTGGGGAAAACTTATCTGATAATCCCAGTAAGGGGTCCAGTTTATTTTGGAGAGTTGTCCAGAAGGGGGCAATTTTTCACAGGACCAAAGAATATGCAGGAGTGTTCCAGGTTCTTTGGTACATCTGGAGCATATATTTGAGTGGAGCCGACCCATTCTGTGCAGTTTAACCGGAGTATAGAAGTGGTCATGAATGATCCGGAATTGCACAAGCGGTATCAGTCCCATCTGATGTAAGCATAGAGGTGCTTCCAGATGAGTGATCAGTTCCTGTCCAGGAGAGGGGATGGAAGAACCTGATCCCACCCATAATACCACGGGCCTTCTGTTAATAATTGTAATGGGCGGTAATAATATGAGATCAATTGAGACTTTGGTGCCGAGTTAATTAAGGGAATAAGAGTGGCATTGAATGGACTATACCAGAGGCCACTACCAAAGTGGCTCAATAGTAAATGAGAAATTTGGAGGTAATGAAAAAAAAATGGCTTAACAGACCAACTGAAGTGTAGACTCGCCTCCTGAAACGACATCAATTTATGGTGGGCAACCAAGTCACTGATTAAGTCTATGTTAATGTCGGGCCAAAACCTGTTCTTGGAGAGCATCTTCCCAGAGATCAGGGAGTTCAGATTTTTCAAAGAGTGGTTGGGAAATATCTAGACTGGAGTTGTTCTTCAAGTAAGAGTTGAGTTGGGCCTGAGTCTGAAGAGAAGCTCCCAAGGGCGTGTTTTGCAATTGCTTCGGAAATTTGTATCTAGTGAGGAAGGGAAGGGAACGCATATCCAGTCCTGTAGCCCTGCATAAGGAATGCTCAATCTCTACCCAAAGGGGAAGGTAGCCATGAGATGAGAGCACTTCCAGGGATTTCAGCCAGTAAGAGAGCCTAATTAAGTGTAATGACATGTAATATAAAAAACAGTTGGGTGCTTGCAAACCCCCATCAAGTCTCCGACGCATCAATTTGGACCAGGACCGCCTGGCCTGCTTCCCCTGCCAAAGGAAGGAGGCAAGCATCCTATGAACTTGGGTAAACCATGAGTGAGAAAGTGCACCATTGTACATTTGTAAGGGGTACAGCAACCGAGGGTAGTACGTTCATTTTTACAATATTCATTCTCCCCCACATGGAAAGTGATAGAAAGGACCAATGATTAAGGTCTACCTTGAGGTGGGCTATTATAGAGTCCAAATTATATTGTTGCATTTTATGAGGGGAGGTACTAAAGTAAATTCCTAAATATGTCATCTTATCTCTCCTCCATACCGTACCAAAGTGTTCTACATCTGATCTAAAGGTCGCACTGTTCAGAGGTATTATCTCAGATTTGCTGAGATTCAGTTTATAATTTGAGATGTCCCCAAACTGAGAAATAAGATGGAGAGCTGTGAGAAGGGATGTAGATGGTGAGGAGATGTGCAATAAAATGTCATCCACATATGCTGACAATTTGTATTCCTCAGCACTGATAGTGATTCCGGAAATATTAGGGGAAGAATTAAGTTTCCGGATAAGAGGTTCCAAAAACAGATTAAAAAGATATGGGGAGAGGGGGCATCCCTGCCTAGTACCCTGAAGAAGCGGGAAAGACCATGACAAGGTCCCATTACAAAACACAAGGGCAGAGGGGGATGAGTATAGAATGCTTATCCATTGTATGAATGTCGAGAGGATATTATATTTAGGGAGCAGGGAGAACAGGTAATCCCAGAAGACCCTGTCAAAGGCCTTTTTGGAATCCAGGGACACCAAGGCCATGGGGAGGAGTCTCTGGACTCAAAAAGAAGTGGACAACTTCCTGAGGTGGTCAGCCAATAGTCTGCCTCAAACAAACCACACCCGTTCTCCACGTATCAATATGTCCCATACTCAACTGAACCAACAGGCCAAGACTTAAGCGAGAATTTTGAAATCAATATTTATAAGTGAAATGGGTCTGTAATTTGAAACCAATTTAGGGTCTTTCCAAGGTTTTGGAAGCACAACAATAATGGCAGAAGTGAGTGAAACATCAGACAAGCCTTCCTGGAAAATGTAATTATACATGTTGAGAAGAATGGGAGCCAACTGAGTCTTCAAGGTTTTATAAAAGTTGGTGGTAAATCTGTATGGCCTGGGAGATTTATCCAAGGATAAGGAATCTATAGTCTGGGAGATCTCTGAAAGGGTTAAAGGGGCATTGAGACTAGCTATCTAGGGCTTGGTCAAATGTGGAAGGGAGATGGTTTGAAGAAAGGATTCAAATTGAGATATATCGAAGGGAGGAGAAGGTGCTGAGTATAACTGTTGATAAAAGGTCTGGAATGCATCTACAATATTTCTAGGCCTGGTGAGAAGTTGGCCAGATCCTGACAAGATGGAAGGGGTGATCCTGTCCATCTCCTGAGATCAAAGGTGCAAGGCAAGGAGTTTGCCTGCCTTCTCACCTTGATCAAAGTATCGAATCTTGGAGTGCAGAATAAGAGGCTTTGCCTTTTCCCCCAGCAGGCGGTTATATTGGGATCTAAGAGATTCTAAATACTTCCACTCAACTGAGGGGGAAGTAAGGGAGATATTTTGCTCTGCTGCTTGTATGCGAGTTAATAGGTCAGAAAGGGAGGCAGACAGTTTTTTTTTCTGGGTAGTGGCCAGGCGTATAATTTCACCTCGAAGTACACACTTTAAACTGCCCCATAGGGTCTCTAACTTGGACATAGAAGGAGAGTTCAAGTCCATGTGAGTGGTAATGAAATGTGTCAATCATTGAACAAAGTCCCCCGATTTAAGTAATTGGTTATTAAAATGACAAATTTTGTCTCTGGTGATGGCAGGGAGGAAGTTAACCTCAAGGGAAGTGAGATGGTGATCTGAAATAACCTTAGGGGAATAATGGCAAAACCCTAATCCAGAAAGATAATTGACCCCCAATAAAAAGTAATCAATCCAGTAGGGTGAATGATGTGGAAACGAATAGAAAGAATATTCCCTATGGTCCAGATTTAATGTCCTCCATGAATCGATCAAACCCAGAGAATGCATAAAATCTCGGATTGCCGTTTGACCCAGAGTCAATGTCCGGGGGGTTGGGCCTGATCTATCCAGGTCATTATCCAGAACTATGTTCCATTCCCCCCTCAAGAACAATTGGGAGGGAGGACAGGGGGGCGAGGTGGGACATCAAGGTGGTGAAAAAGGAGGGATCATAGGAGTTGGGGCTATAAATATATCCCAAAACTGTCTCCAAGTGTCCCAACAGGACATGCAGGAGGACGTAACGGCCATGAGAGTCAGATATCTCTTGGAGGAGATGAAACGGTACCCTTCGGGCTATAACAATAGCCACGCCTTTCTTGCGAGAGTTGAATCCAGCCCCATAGACCTGTCCTGCCCAGGAGTGTCTGAATAAAGACGTCTGAGCTGGGGAGAGGTGGGTATCTTGGAGGAAAGCAACGTCAATATGTAATTTCTGCAAATGAAGTAGAATCTTCGATCGTTTAGTTGGAGATTGAGCACCCCTCACATTCCATGTACAAAAATTATACACCGCCATGGTGTATTCTTTCAGTTAGAATGAGGGATGTGTATATCCCTGCGGACATATTCCTACTGGTCAGATATGACAATATGTCAACGTACCTCCCTCCTGTGGCAGCCCCACCACCTAACTTGTTCCTTGTGTAACTAAGCAAGACCGTCCAAAGAAAAGAGAAACCTCATATCAAACCTGCCCCCCTCCCACTCCTGTGACAAAGAGGGTAAAACCATATATCAAATTAAATGGAAGTTTAACAAAATTCCCCCCTCTCCCCTTCCCCCGTCTCCGGCCATGTTCTAGTACCTTAAGTAGGGTCAACAAACAACATAAAAGACATTCACTCAGTATCTCCAGCCATATTAAATTCATGTATTGAAGGGGTGACTGCAAAACCAGAGAGCCTGTAATACCTGCAGAAGACTTCCTCCCGTAATCTGGTTTGCAACGTTCAAGCCGCAGAGCAGTACTACCCAACTCCCCCAACCCCGCCCCCTGAAACACTTGTAGAACATTATAAACAGTTATGTAATGTCAGACTATCTAATTGTATACTCTCATACCCTATTGTTCTTTCATAGGGCTAATATACACATGTTGACCCCACCAAAAAAGTAGAACTTAAATATGGCGACACAAACAGGATCCCAGAATTATGGTCTCTGTCCATGGAAGTGTCCTGAACATGCACTGGACAGCCATACTCTCCAGTAATGAAGTAGAAACTAAAATGAAAAAAAGAAAAAGGAAAGGAAAAAATAAATACTTCCCCATACTTAATATTGTAAACAAAGACCGGGGTCCTTAAAATTAGGCTGTTAATGGAGCTACCATAGTCCAGCAAGATGAAATGATCAGTTATTCTCAGAACCAGGCATTAAATGAAACAAAAAAAAAAAAAAAAAAAAGAAGAGACCCCGCAGAACATTTGCAGAGCAGTCTTCCTGTGAATCTTAGCGTCCAGCCTCCGCACAATCGAACAGAAGGTTCGCATATTCATGCAGGAGCATCTGAGTGTTTGAGCAGACTGGTTACAGAGAAGGATGAGGTGCCGACTCCCTCTGGTGGCCGATTTCAGCACTCCTGAAAAAGTTCAGGATACAAGGCCTTCAACACTGGTGCCACCTGTTCGGCCGAATCATAACTGACCCAAGCTCCACAATGAAGGACTGAGAGCCTCACCGGGTAGGAAACTTTAAAGCAGATACTCGCAACTATAAGTTTTGTGACAAGAGAATGGTAAGCAGCCCGTTTTTGTCTCTTGGGTGCAGGCAGATCCTGGGTAATCCGAAGTCTGTTGCTCCCCCATTGAATTTCTAAGCTCCCTGGTTTTACTTAAAATATGCTGCTTATCAAGGTAATTTAGCAGCTTCAGAATAAAGGGCCTGGAGGAGCTCCATCGACCGGCTTTGGCTTAAGAGACCAGTGAGCTCATTCTACAATGTAAGCCGGGTTGTTCGGTGATGGCCCAATGATTTTAATGAGAAGTTTCTGGGTAAAGAGCACTGGGGAAGCTCCCTCCACTTCCTCTAGAAGGCCAAAGATAACAATATTATTCCGACGACTTCGGCCTTCCAAATCCTCTAGTTTATTTTCCATCTTTGCTATTTTCTGTCTAAGGGAGGTTATCTCTGGATCCGTTTTAGTGCTCCAGTTCTCCAGCGATGAGGTTCAGGCCACCACACCTTCTAATTGCTGTCGTGGCTTCTCCCAGGTCAGAACGAAGAGATTTTCGATCTGCCACTAAATCTCGTAAGACCGTTAATAAGGGTGCAAATTCCTCTAAAAATTTCTGTTCCATGAGGAGAGTAGACGCTGGTGTAGAAGTTTTCCCGACTGCTTTTTTCTGTCCTTTGGTGCACTTAGGAGTCTTCTCAGAGGTCTGCAGAGGCGTGTGGTGTGGAGGAGCCTGAAGCATTTCTGCCTCCATCATTGTTGATTTTTAGGCTTTATTTCTTTACAAATTGAAGCGATCAAAGTTGCTGAAGGTTGAGGAGAGGTATCTGATCACTCTGGGAAGGAAACAATTTAAATAATTAGCTGTTTTAAATACAAAATAAGCTGGTGAGGTGGGAGCTAGGCTTTGGAGCTGCTATCCAGAGCTGAGCATCACGTGACTCCCTACTGCCACTATAGGTAGGGTTGAGTACCCAATTTATGGTTAAATCTCAAATTTTCACCTTAATAACTTTGCCACCATATGATGGATTTGCCTGAAATTTGGAATGCACAGTCTGGTACCATAGATCTGGGGATCTGGCAAGTTGCATTATGGTCAGATGTATGGTTGAGGAGCTACAGCGCTCCAAAAAGCGCATAAATTATGGATTTTTGCACATTTCTTTGCTCACGCCTACAGCCCGCATGGCTTGAGTGACTGGTTCAAAAACAACAGGGAATATACAGCCAGGATCCCTGATGTGTCTTTCAAAGATTTTGTGAAAAAATATTTAATGGTTCAAAAGTTATTAAAAAAAAATGAATCCCATTATAGTCTATGGGAAAAGTTAACAACCAATGTGAAAGTGTCGCAAATGCCATTTTACTTTCGTAAATGAGCCTTTTACTTTCACAAATTGGCCATTTTGTTTTCAGTTACAGTTCAGAAAAATGCTTGACTTTTAAAATTGGGACCCTCTAGGGACACAATTCTTGTTGTGTTCACCTAGTAGGGTCCTGAGGATGCTGGCCATGTCTTTTTTTGGGGGTAAAGTACCCCAGAAATATGTTTTTAAAATTTATGTAAAAAGTAGTGTCGAAAAGTACTTTCGCAAATGCGATACTTTCGTGATTTTTTTTCCGATAGTGTCGTGATTTGCAAAAGTAATTTGTGAAAGTATGGCCAAAACAATAGGAAATCTTTGCCACCCTGCTGCAAAACAACAGTTTGGTCTTTTGGGCTGAAATATGCAGGGAAGAAAGCCAACATCCCACAGATGTGCCTTTTGGTGGTTTGGTGCCAAACTATTACTGGGCTGCAAAGTTACAGCACTCCGAAGTTAACGATTTTTCCCATAGGATAACATTACGGCATCCACTTCGCCTTTTTAGGTCCCGTATCTCGAAAACGGTTTGAGATACAGACTTTTCGTTGCAAAAATGCTTAGTCCCCCACTAGGGGGCTAAGTACAAAACTAGCCTGGAAAGTCATAAATAATATGAGATTTAAATTTTTTTCTACGTCATACGGTTCCTGAGATATAAGCAATTTAGTATTCCAAGTGCTCATTTTCTGGTCCGAGAAGCATTACTATGCCCACATTCTTTGTATTCACTGTGTTTCTGGGTGCACCTGTTTGGGACACAAAGCGTGTGCATTTGTGTTACTGTTACCATTAGCATTTGCGTTTATGTTTCCACTTGCATTTACGTTACCACTTGCGTTAGTGTTTCTGTTTGCGTCACCGTGTGAGTTACCATTTGTGTTTCTGTTTGTGCTTGCGTTTCTGTTATTGTTTGCATTGGCATTTCCATTTGCATCACCGTTAGCGCTAGCATTACCACTTCACTTTGCGTTTACCTCAACGTTAGCATTATGGTTAGCGTTACCGTTTGCATTTACATTTTCGCTTGCATTTCTGTTACTGTTTGTGTTAGCGTTTCTGTTTGCATCACCGTTACCATTTGCATTACTGTTTGTGTTTGTGCTTACATTTGCATCATCATTAGCATTACCGTTATTGCTTTGCTTTGCCTTTCTGTTAATGTTAGCTTTATAGTTACCATTTGCGTTTCTGCTTGTGTTACTGTTTGCGTTAGCGTTTACATTTGCATCACCTTAACCACTTAATTTAGCATTTCCATCAATGTTAGTGTTACGGTTATCATTACCATTTGCGTTTACATTTGTGCTTGCATTTCCGTTACCATTTGCGTTACTGTTTCCTTTTGTGTCACCATTACCGTTATCATTACCTTTTCTGTTTGCATTTGCACTTGCGTTTGCATTACAATTTGTGTTTGCATTTGCGCGTGCATTTCCATTACCATTTGCATTTCCATTTGCGTTTGCGTCACCGTTACCATTACTGTTAGCGTTTGCGGTTACGTTTACCATTACCATTACCGTTTCCTTTCACGTTTGCATTTGCCTCACTATTAGCATTAGCGTTACTGTTATGGTCATTACGCAGACATGGGCAGCATGGTGGGAGCGGGGGGCCCAAAGGGCTCCTGTGCTCCCACCACCACATACCATTCACTATATATATTGCACATTTTCATTTTCAGTCCGACATACAGTTTTTGAGTTCCAGAGTTATAAGCATTTGAAGTTGCCTCCCCTCATGGTCAAAGAATTTTCAGCTGCCAGGTCCATTATTTTAGTGCATTTTTGGCCATGAGGTGTGCCATTTTGTGGCAGTCACATCCGATTCTCATGACCAAAGAATTCTTAAAGGTGAACAAATTTTAAAATTGAATATCTCTTAAACGGTTTGGTCTTTTTACTTGAACTTTGGAGGGTGTTGTGAGGATGTCCTAGAGATGTGGCTGATGCTGTTTAGGTGCTGGGACATTAATTCACTGTGGAGATATTGAGTGATGTACTTAATGTTTTGCCCATAGGATTATACGTGGTGCTATTGGCTTGAAATTTATCGGGTAGGTAGCCCTAGTGCCACGTAGGTGCCTTTCAGTGGTATGGTGTGTTAAACTTTAACAGATGAGGAATTATGCCAGTCCGATGAATGAAAATTTGGTTCATTCCATGATAATAACCTTTGAACCGTGCATCCGATGTGCCTGAACTTTGGAATGTAGAAAGATTAATCATAGTTCTTCGACTGTCACAATTTTTGTATCACTGCCAGTTACGGTTGCTGAATTGTAGCTGCGCAGTTGTTTGCTCATGGGCTGTGCAACCATTGAATGGATGTTCGCAGAATTTTGGACACACAATGTGGCATGGCACATCTCTTCTTTTACAAATTTTTGGTTCTGTTTGATATATGGTTCTTGTGTAGCGAAGCGGCAAAAATGTTCTTTTCAGCACTCCTGCATAGTTTTCTGGTTGTGCCGCTGTGCAACCATTGAACAGATTTGGATAACATTTGGTATACATGGTCTGGTATGGTACATGTCTTCATTTACCAATTTTCATTTCAGTCGTACATGCAGTTTTTGCGCAGCAAAGTGAGAAAAATTAAGTTTTTGCTACATTTGTGCACTGTGTTGCCCATGGTGCTGCACAGCCATTGTGTGGTTGATTGGGCTGAAACTTAGGACGTAGACAGCCCTTTCTTAAAGGCACATGCCACTCTTTGTTTGGTGAATAAATATTGTTCCATTCCAGAGTTATTACCATTTGAAGTTGCCCCCCCCCCTCGCGGTCAAAGATTTTTCCGCCACCAGGTCCACCATTTTAGTGCATTTTCAGCCCTTTGTCTGTAACTCTCCCAGGTCATGCTTGAAAGTAGGCAAAATCTGTGTCTAGCGCACCTACCTGGTAAACAGAAACTAAATAAATAAGTAAAGTGAGTGTAGAGACAGATGTTACGTTCTTTTGGCATTGAAATCTGAGCATTCCCAAAGCCATAGATTCTTCATTTCACACATTCGAACAACCATAACACTGATGGTTATTAAAACACCTATTCTGCATCTAAAAGAGGATCTAACAACTGGTCATGTTTGGAACTGGAGACTCTACTGTATGTTGAGACAGTGTGTTTGTTTGTGACTGACATTTATTTTATTTAGTTAGTTAGCTTTCATTGACCAGCCAAGCACACTAGACAAATATATGCCTATATGACTACATCCCATATTTTCCTGACCCCCTCCTCTCACTCCTTCCTGCCTTGCTCCTTACAACCCTGTATCACCTTGGCCTCCCTCTTTTTCCCTGTCCCCCATACCCTCTTCTACCCCTTCTGCAATTGCCAACCTTTCCCAGTAATGCACCCCTCCCCCACTATCTGATTGACAGTCTTCTACTTGACTACTAACTTTTCTTCCCCCACTACCCCTCCTCCCACCTGCTTGAGATGCTGCCCTGTAGGCATTACACCACATCCTTGCCATTGTCAGATGTTGCCTTAGTTTGCTGCTCTTGTTGACTGTTATTGCTGACTCAATGACTTGTTTATAGTCATGCTGTATATGATGTGTATTAACTAATTTGACAATGTCTGATATGGAACCTTTGTAAAAGAGCTCCTGTTCAAAGGTTGTTTCTGAATAATTAATAAATAAATATTTTCAGAATCAACCCGAGAGGTTACAGAGAGATGCAGACAGTGCAAAAACGTTAACCATGAGAAGACAGCAACATAACAGATAAAGGTAACAATGGATAAAGATCACAGCAAATTGAAACAGTATATACATAGGTTGCAATTATATACAGAGGCATAGATTTGAGCAGAGCCAAGCTGAACAATAAAATGCACCACTCATTGAGAGTGGGGATGCCAGAATTTAGTGCCATTACAGACAGAGTTAGATTTCAACTGATCCCCCACAGGTACATTTTAAAATTGTGGTGGGAGGTGCCACAATGAGTATGTACTGGGAGAGCTTAGCATAACCTAGGTTCACAGAGAGCAAAGGCCTGGTCACTCATCACTTTATGAGTTTTAAGAATAAGGAGCAAAGATGAGTCATTAGACTGGAAGGGGTAAGTTGGAGTGACAGTCCTTAGTTGTTCCACCAAGACTGGTGGAGTGGCACTTCTAATGACTTTATCAGTACAGCAGTTCAAAGAAAAAGTATGATAGTTCTCTGGAGATAACTAGTCTAATTTGTCATATAGTTCACAGTGATGAGTGAGTCAAGCGGCAGAGAGGGCATACTGACATACGTTGTTATAAGCAACATCTCATTTAGATAGATTGGACTTGGTAGTATGGGTAAAGGTAAGCAGCCCATAATCAAGGGTGGGGAGGAGCACTCCTCTAGCTAGGGCAAGACATGCAGCTGACATAAGAATGTGCTTGGCCCTATAGGCCATGCCCAACTTGCAGTTTGCTGCCTTGCAAACATTGTGGACATGCAGGGAGAAGTCTCGCTGAGCATCAAGAGTGACTCCCAGATATTAAAAAGAGTCAGCAACCATCTCAGGGGACCCGACAGCACTAGTAACATTCAGAGATTCAGGACACGCTCTTCTGATTTTGGCCTGAGTGCCAAAATGCATAACTTGTGTTTTCCTGACATTAAGGGTTAATTTATTTGAGGAGAACCAAGACTGTATTTGGCAAAACTCAGCCTTTAATTGAGAGTTAAAGGGACACTGTCAACCCCCTTATGCCTGATAGCGTCCCAAGTTTAAAAAAAACATTTTATGATTGCCAACATACTGTAAAGATTGCTGAAGTAGCTTATAGCTCGATTCAAACTCTTTTTTTCTTTTAAAAAATGAAAAACAGACTACCCACCCTACTGGTGTTACCACACCAAAACATGTTTGTTTACATTCCTTGATCAGCTCCCATTACATCTTGCTTGTACTTGGGAACATCCCCAACACAGTCTAGCCACTCATGCTGCAGTGGCAGTTTAGGTGGCTACTGCCTCATAAGTAACTGTACATCTTGGGTGTGTTTATAATGCTCAGGAAGTATGCCGTAAGAACAGATCCAGGATAGTAAACAAAACAAGGTTATTTATAAATATATATTACCATGCATTTCAGTTCTACTAAACAAGCAGACAAAAAAAGCAAACTGCAACATTAATGAATTTTGGAGAAGGTAAGCAATCATAAAATATGGGGTTTTAACTAGAAATAATGTGATGCAAAACAGGTTGACAGTGTCCCTTTAATGATATTAATGTCCTGAGAACTGATTAGTATCACAAGGTCATCAACATAAACGGTAGCGCTACTATGGGCTGGCACCTGGGGTAAGTCATTAATAAACAGGGAAAATAAGATGGGTCTCTGTAGGCGGTTTGTAAACCAGGCTAGGGCAGGGGCTGACAAACCAAAACAAAAAAGTTTGAAGCAAAGGAGTGTATGGTCTACCAGGTCAAAAGCCTTAGAGAGATCTACAAGATTGCTCCAGTCAGCTTGCTTTGATCCATTGCAACTCTAATCTCTGAAGTAACTTTAGTGAGGACAGTAGAAGCACTGTATACCTTCAAAAGCCATGCTGCTCCACGGATAACAATTTATATTTCTGGATATTCTCTGTCAATCGGGACACCACCACTTTCTCTAATAATTTGCTAATGGTAGACAGTATTGTTATAGGATGGCAATTTTCAAGACATTTTGGATCCCCCTTGCTTAAAACCTGGTACGACTCTGACAATCTTCCATACGTCTGGGATAGTCCCAGTAGTCAATGATGTGTTGAAGATGTGGGAGATTGGCGAGGCAAGAAATAAGGCACCCAGACGGAGAAGCTTTGGCTCCACAGTATCATGACCAGCACTTCTAAAGGGGTTAAGAATCTGCTGGTTTCACCGACTGACACAGCTCTGAGATAAAAAGGTGGATGAGGCACAAAGGCAGGGCTGGGAGCTCTGAGGCTTATCCTGTAAGTTGGGAGTAGCAAACAAGGAGGTAAAGACTGACGAGTCAGAGAGCTGAGTGTTAAAAGCATTAGTAATTGTTATTGCATTGTTAATGTAGTCCTCCAACAAGCATGTTTACTGTACTCATTACATTTTAATATTACGTCAGAAGCACCTAGGATCCCTGGCAGATGTCAGTAGAGTAGATTTATAAAATTCAGTCTTAGCTGCACACATTGCTTTTTTACAGACATTTCAGAGTTGTCTGTATTCATAAACGTTAGACGAATCTTGGGTAGCCTTAAACTTCATCCAGCATGTATCTCTGAGATAAAAAGGTGGACTTTATAAGCAATAGAAGATCACTGTGAAGCCACTTTGTGGCAGTACCCCGTACTCTCTGCTTTATAAGTGGAGCACGCTTTTCTTGTAGGGAGGAGAAGATATCAAGGACATTATTAAGGGCAACAGAGACATCCCCAGCAGATAGGACAGAGGACCAGTGTGATAGTACAATGTCTGTACGAAAGGGCTCCAGGTTTATTTTGGAAAAGTTTCTATATGGATAATCTTATAGGGTATTCTAGGTGATGAAAGTTTCCGGATACAATACATAGGAGTGTGGTCAGAGATAGAATCTGGTAGGGTCCTGGATTATGTAGTCCTCCCCTGTTAGTCAATAGCCAGTCAAGAAGGGCATTATGGCCCCTTGATCTAGAAAGTCTAGCAGGTTCATTAATCAGCTGCTTATGGCCAAGACCAGTCAGCAGGGTTCATATTGCTTGCTCTTCTCCCAATTCAGTTAAGGTTAAAGTTACCAAATATGAGTAGCTTGTTGGAGCCCACCTGTTGACTAATACTGTCAAAAAGATAGTTCAGGCCCCGCACTCCTTCTTTAAGAGGCTTGTAGGCATAGACTAGGTGACTTTTTTAGCAATACCCAGCAGGAGTAGCGCATGACGGAATTCACAGGCAGAGGAGGGTGGATACATGTGGGGAATAAAAGACACATTTAGGTGACTTTTAAGTAAGCAATAAGACATGATGGGGTGTGCGTTAGACAGTTCTAACGCATGTCTAGGGGGGACGTAGTAAGGTATGAGGCCACAGGCCAAGTGCATCCTGTCCCCTAGCCATGCATTAGAACTGCCTCACGCACATCCCCAGATTATTGCACTTATAAAATAGAACTGTGTATTCTAAATGTGGTTTCTAGTTTAAGCCATGCGTTAGACATTTCTAACTCATGGCTAACAACCAATCAGATTCCTTATAATCCTTTTCCCATTTTATAAATTATAACAAGAGACCACCTCCACATTTCTGGCCAGTATGATCAAGCCTAATAAAATGGAAACCAGGAAGGGTACATAGAGAATCAGGAATTAAAGGTTTAAGCCAAGTCTTCATAATATCCACAATGTCAGGGTTATTTATTTATATTTATTTAAGTAAATTTGTTTATAACTTTAAGCATTAAATGCTCATTTACAAAGGTTCCTCATCACTTACAAAGAGGTACAGCAGTTCAGGGTGTATACAGTGCAGGAGGCAACTTACAAATGCAACAGTCTAGGGTACATACTGGAGGTAACTTTCAATCAGTGTTTATTTACTTAGGTTCCTCATCAGTTTCAAGAGGTACACAGTTCAGGGTTATACACAGTTCAGGGTTATAATGAATTACCCATGTAGTAAGTTCAGCATGGTTAGGCAGAAGACTTCAGATATTTAGGTGAGCTAATTTTTAGGCCTATAGCATTTTGCCAGGTAGGGGAACCAGTAAACTGAGGGGTAGCAGGCCCCGGGTTTGGTTCAGTATCACCAGCAAGGGCAATAATCAGTGAAGACAGCCAGAAGACACATGGCAGTGCTAGCCATCTCACGGAGATTTTTGGGGTAGCAAAGCTTGCGCTTAGCCAGGTGGCTAATTAATAAGACTGCTCAATGTTTCAGAAGTCAGACTGAACAGAAGTACAATTGTATAGCGGCAATAATGTTAGAGAAGGTATAGTCAGCCGAGAGGTGGGGTTGGGAATAATCTGTAAGCCTATAGGAGCAGCAGGTAGGGGGAGCTAGGCAGAGGTGAGCTGAAACATATTTAAGGTCAGCGTGATACTAGCTAACAGATACATTGTAACAATTACACAAAGGATGTCAAAATATTCAAGGTGCAGGGCCACTTATGAGGCTAGCCTAAAGCAGTGATAGGTCAGACCATGGGTCCTAATACACCTCCAGCACAAAGCAGATTCAGTAAGGCAAGGCAGGCTGCCACAAAGAGAACGAGCTCTAACAGCCTTATACTTTTAGTATGACTGCCTCAGTTCAGAGCCCTGAGAACACGATAAGCAGTTATTTGCTGTCAATCAAGCAGCATGCACTACCATCATTCCATCTATTCTGGCTAACTCCAGCAGACTCCCAAGTCCTTTGCATGTGTTCTTAGCATGCTAGTTGCAAGCCAGATGGTTGCTTGCAAGGCAGTCAGAAAATACACAAGCCTGCACTCCAACTGGTCTGGAGAGAAGGAGGAGGAGGAGGGTCAGCACTGCAGGACTCCTAACAAGAAGCTAGACAGGGTTTCTCTCAGCGAGTGTTGGGAGGGAGGGAGGGGTGAACAACAGCTGGAGAGACCCCTCTTGACCCTTGCTGGTGCAGTCCTGGCCAGCGGCATCTGGTCACAAGGTCTGACAGCACAACCTATGTGGTGTGCTAACAGCTGCTCTTTTTATATGCTATATTCTCCAGCCACTCAGATCCACTCTAATTAGCCGATAGCCTACAACACAATTTCACAATTGTTGAGACCTGGTTTTCCAAGCACAAGTTGGTTATGAATTACAAAAAAATAAAATCTATGATTTTCACCAGCCCTCATAATAAACAATAATCGACACCGCTAATCATATGGAACAACCTTGATGTCCCTATAGAGCAGGTCTGTACCTTGAAGTATCTTGGAATAACCCTTGACAGTACCTTATCTTTTTGTGAGCATATCAATAATGTCTCCAAGACAGTTAACTCAAGACTAGGGATCCTTTACAGGCACAGACAGAGCATGAGCCCTGATGCCCTTCGACTCACTGTTACTAGCTCTGTACTCTCCATAATATATTACAGCCTTATCATTTATGGCTCAGCCTCTGAGGCATCTGTGAAAAGCATATGCACGGCACTCAACAATTCCTGCCATCTAGTCTCAGGTACACCCAGATGCACGCATACATGTGACCTCTACATCCTCACCAAATGGCTGAACCTCAGCGGTAGGACTACTTATTATACCTGTCTGCCTGTGGAGAAAGTATCACTGGGGCTCATCCCCCCATCCTCTCGGCAGTTCATCATGCATGCTCCCAGCCGGTGTGGCACTAGGAGTGCCTCCAGGCACATTTACCTGATCCCTTTCTGTCAGACCACACAAGTCCAATGGTCCTTCAGGTATCGTGTTCCTAACTGGTTAAATAAACTCCCCGACGACATACTAGAAGAACCTAAACTGGACCCATTCAAACAGAAACCGAGACAACGCCTCACTGCTGTTAGCAGCTGTGATTGCCACACTTAGGCCCTTTCAGGACTCACACGTTGCCTTCTCCCTGCACCCTCACTAGCCTGACCTCCCCCGTCCATTGTCCCACCCTTCTCCCCCTCTCTGTTTCCTGTTCCTGCTACTTGTCCCTTCTCTCCCTTCCCCTTCCTGTCTCTACCTTCCCTTCTCCCTTCCTGTGCTCCCTCCTCTACTTGCACTTCCTTTCAAAACACTGCTCTCAAACCTCTACCTGCCTTTTCTCCTCTACCCCCACTGTCCTACTCCCACCCCTGTCTCCCCTCCCATCACCCACTACACTCCCTAGCAACCCTCTGTCCTCCCTCCCTCTCATCTCCCAATTCTCCACTTGACATTGTCAGATTCTGACAGCATCCTTCCCTTCTCACTCTTCTTCTGCACTCCTATGACAATGTCAGATTCTGACAGCATCCTTCCCTTCTCACTCTTCTTCTGCACTCCTATGACAATGTCAGATTCTGACAGCATCCTTCCCTTCTCACTCTTCTTCTGCACTCCTATGACAATGTCAGATTCTGACAGCATCCCTCTCAGCCCTTCCCCCTGTGGACCTCCTTAAGTCCTGAAACCTACTACACTTCTTACTGAAACTTGAATGTAAAAGTTTAACCAGAATGTAACTCTTGCTGTAATCTGAATTGTAACCTCCTTACCTGTCTGTAACTTTTATGAATGATTGTACCCAATGCCATGTATCATGTATTCCACTCGTCTTGTATTTAGTTCTTCGTTGAGTTGTCTTTACTGTGATGTGGAACCTTTGTAAAAGGGTCTTTGACTCAAAGGTACTTTAATTCAAGACTTAAATAAATAAATTAAAACAAATTAAAATAAATTAATAAATACATACTGTACATACATACATACATACATACTCTTCTTAGTTCTAAAAGCTGTAGCCTTGAACTACTAAATTCCGGCTTCTATTTAGCTATAGAATGAGAGCTGTTACTCACTGCCTCTTTTCTTTTTCCTTATTTTCATCACAGTTTTCTTTTTTTATTTTCTTTATTTCAGACCTCTTTATTCATCACCTTTTGAATAATATAGATTAGATATTCTATTGCAGTACTGTTGCAATTTAACCCACAACCCCCAGTATTTTTACTGGGTCCCTTTTCTGACACTACAAAATTCAACACTACTAAAGTAAACACCTAGGGGTGGATTTTCTGACACTACAAACTTCAACACAACTAAAGTAGACTCCTGGGGTGGATTTTCTGACATGATAAATTCAACACAACTAAAGTAAACACCTGGGGTGGATTTTCTGACACTATAAATTCAACACAACTAAAGTAAATACCTGGGGAGGATTTTCTGACACGATAAATTCAACCCCACTAGAGAAAACTTCTAGGGGTGGATTTCCTGAAACTATAAACCCAACCCCACCACAGTAAACTCCTAGGGGCAGAGTTTCTGACATTATAAACCCAACCCCACTAGAGTAAACTCCTGGGGGTGGAGTTTCCGACACTATAAACCTAACCCCACGGCAGTAAACTCCTAGGGGTGGAGTTTCCGATAATATAAACCCAACCTCACGGCAGTAAACTCCTAGGGGTGGAGTTTCCGACACTATAAACCCAACCCCACTGCAGTAAACTCCTAGTGGTGGAGTTTATGACACTATAAACCCAACCCCACTGCAGTAAACTCCTAGGGGTGGAGTTTCCGACACTAGAAACCCAACCCCACTGCAGTAAACTCCTAGGGGTGGAGTTGCCGACACTAGAAATCAAACACCACTAAAGTAAACTCCTAGGGGTGGAGTTGTCGACACTAGAAATCCAACAACACTAAAGTAAACTCCTAGGGGTGGAGTTGCCGACACTAGAAATCCAACACCACTAAAGTAAACTTACAGGGGTGACATTTCCGACACTAGAAATCCAACACCACTAAAGTAAACTCACAGGGGTGGAGTTGCCGACACTAGAAATCCAACACCATTAAAGTAAACTCACAGGGGTGGAGTTTCTGACACTTTAAATCCAACACAACTAAAGTAAACTCACAGGGGTGGAGTTTCTGACACTTTAAATCCAACACCACTAAAGTGAGCTCCTAGGGGTGGAGTTGCTGACACTAGAAATCCAACACCACTAAAGTAAACTCCTTGGGATGGAGTTGCCGACACTAGAAATCCAACACCACTAAAGTAAATACCTGGGGAGGATTTTCTGACATGATAAATTCAACCCCACTAGAGAAAACTTCTAGGGGTGGATTTCCTGACACTATAAACCCAACCCCACCACAGTAAACTCCTAGGGGCAGAGTTTCTGACATTATAAACCCAACCCCACTAGAGTAAACTCCTGGGGGTGGAGTTTCCGACACTATAAATCCAACACCACTAAAGTAAACTCCTAGGGGTGGAGTTTCCAACACTAGAAATCCAACACCACTAAAGTAAACTGCTAGGGGTGGAGTTTCCGACACTATAAATCCAATCCCACTAAAGTAAACTCCTGGGGTGGAATTTCCCACACTATAAATCCAACACCACTAAAGTAAACTCACAGGGGTGGAGTTTCTGACACTATAAATCCAACACCACTAAAGTAAACTCACAGGGGTGGAGTTTCTGACACTAGAAATCCAACACGACTAAAGTAAACTCCTAGGGGTGGAGTTGCCGACACTAGAAATCCAACACCACTAAAGTAAACTCACAGGGGTGGAGTTTCTGACACTAGAAATCCAACACCACTAAAGTAAACTCCTAGGGGTGGAGTTTCCGACTATGAAATCAACACCACTAAAGTAAACTCCTAGGGTGGAGTTCCGACACTAGAAATCCAACAACACTAAAGTAAACTCCTAGGGGTGGAGTTGCCGACACTAGAAATCCAACACCACTAAAGTAAACTTACAGGGGTGGCATTTCCGACACTGGAAATCCAACGCCACTAAAGTAAACTCACAGGGGTGGAGTTGCCGACACTAGAAATCCAACACCATTAAAGTAAACTCACAGGGGTGGAGTTGCCGACACTAGAAATCCAACACCATTAAAGTAAACTCACAGGGGTGGGGTTGCCGACACTATAAATCCAACACCACTAAAGTAATCTTACAGGGGTGGAGTTTCTGACACTTTAAATCCAACACCACTAAAGTGAGCTCCTAGGGGTGGAGTTGCCGACACTAGAAATCCAACACCACTAAAGTAAACTCCTTGGGATGGAGTTGCCGACACTAGAAATCCAACACCATTAAAGTAAACTCACAGGGGTGGAATTTCCGACACTATAAATCCAACACCACTAAAGTAAACTCACAGGGGTGGAGTTTCTGACACTATAAATCCAACACCACTAAAGTAAACTCCTAGGGGAGGAGTTTCCAACACTAGAAATCCAACACCACTAAAGTAAACTGCTATGGGTGGAGTTTCCGACACTATAAATCCAACCCCACTAAAGTAAACTGCTAGGGGTGGAGTTTCCAACACTTTAAATACAACACCACTAAAGTAAACTCCTAGGGGTGGAGTTTCCGACACTAGAAATCCAACACCACTAAAGTAAACTCACATGGGTGGAGTTTCCAACACTATGAATCCAACACCACTAGAGTAAGCTGCTAGGGGTGGAGTTTCCGACACTATAAATCCAATCCCACTAAAGTAAACTCCTAGGGGTGGAGTTTCTGACACTATAAATCCAACACCACTAAAGTAAACTCCTAGGGGTGGAGTTTCCGACACTAGAAATCCAACACCACTAAAGTAAACTCACATGGGTGGAGTTTCCAACACTATGAATCCAACACCACTAAAGTAAACTCCTAGGGGTGGAGTTTCCAGCACTATAAATCCAACACTACTAAAGTAAACTGCTAGGGGTGGAGTTTCCGACACTAGAAATCCAACACCACTAAAGTAAACTCCTAGGGGTGGATTTTCTGACATGATAAATTCAATACAACTATAGTAAACACCTGGAGTGGATTTTCTGACACGATAAATTCAGCATAACTGAAGTAAATACCTGGGGTGGATTTTCTGACATGATAAATTCAACACAACTAAAGTAAACACCTGGGGAGGATTTTCTGACACGATAAATTCAACTTCACTAGAGAAAACTTCTGGGGTGGATTTTCTGACACTATAAACCCAACCCCATTACAGTAAACTCCTAGGGGCGGAGTTTCTGACATTATAAACCCAACCCCACTAGAGTAAACTCCTGGGGGTGGAGTTTCCGACACTATAACCCCAACCCCACGGCAGTAAACTCCTAGGGGTGGAGTTTCCAACACTATAAACCCAACCCCACTGCAGTAAACTCACAGGGGTGGGGTTTCTGACACTAGAAACCCAACACCACTGCAGTAAACTCCTAGGGGTGGAGTTTCTGACACTAGAAACCCAACATGACTGCAGTAAACTCCTAGGGGTGGAGTTGCCGACACTAGAAATACAACCCCACTAAAGTAAACTCCTAGGGGTGGAGTTGCCGACACTAGAAATACAACATCACTAAAGTAAACTCCTAGGGGTGGAGTTGCCGACACTAGAAATCCAACACGACTAAAGTAAACTCCTAGGGGTGGAGTTGCCGACACTAGAAATCCAACACCACTAAAGTAAACTCACAGGGGTGGAGTTGCCGACACTAGAAATACAACACCACTAAAGTAAACTCCTAGGGGTGGAGTTGCTGACAGTAGAAATCCAACACCACTAAAGTAAACTCACAGGGGTGGAATTTCCGACACTATAAATCCAACACCACTAAAGTAAACTCACAGGGGTGGAGTTTCTGACACTACAAATCCAACACCACTAAAGTAAACTCCTAGGGGTGGAGTTTCCAACACTAGAAATCCAACACCACTAAAGTAAACTACTAGGGGAGGAGTTTCCAACACTATAAATCCAACACCACTAAAGTAAACTCCTAGGGGTGGAGTTTCCGACACTATAAATCCAACACCACTAAAGTAAACTCCTAGGGGTGGAGTTTCCGACACTATAAATCCAACACCACTAAAGTAAACTCACATGGGTGGAGTTTCCGACACTATAAATCCAACACCACTAAAGTAAACTCCTAGGGGTGGAGTTTCTGACACTATAAATCCAACACTACTAAAGTAAACTGCTAGGGGTGGAGTTTCCGACACTAGAAATCCAACACCACTAAAGTAAACTCCTAGGGGTGGAGTTTCCGACACTAGAAGTCCAACACCACTAAAGTAATCTCCTAGGGGTGGAGTTTCCGACACTATAAATGCAACACCACTAAAGTAAACTCACAGGGGTGGAGTTTCCGACACTATAAATGCAACACCACTAAAGTAAACTCACAGGGGTGGAGTTTCTGACACTATAAATCCAACACCACTAAAGTAAACTCACAGGGGTGGAATTTCCAACACTATAAATCCAACACCACTAAAGTAAACTCGCAGGGGTGGAATTTCCGACACTATAAATCCAACACCACTAAAGTAAACTCACAGGGGTGGAGTTTCCGACACTATAAATCCAATACCACTAAAGTAAACTTCTAGGGGTGGAGTTTCCAACACTATGAATCCAACACTACTAAAGTAAACTCACAGGGGTGGAGTTTCCAACACTATAAATCCAACCCCACTAAAGTAAACTCCTAGGGGTGCAGTTTCCGACCCTAGAACTCCAACCCCACTAAAGTAAACTCCTAGGGGTGGAGTTTCCGACCCTAGAACTCCAACCCCACTAAAGTAAACTCCTAGGGGTAGAGTTTCCGACACTCGAAATACAACATCACTAAAGTAAACTCCTAGGGGTGGAGTTTCCGACACTATAAATCCAACAACACTAAAGTAAACTGCTAGGGGTGGAGTTTCCAACACTATAAATCCAACCCCACTAAAGTAAACTCCTAGGGGTGGAGTTTCCGACACTATAAATGCAACACCACTAAAGTAAACTCACAGGGGTGGAGTTTCCGACACTATAAATGCAACACCACTAAAGTAAACTCACAGGGGTGGAGTTTCCAACACTAGAAATCCAACACCACTAAAGTAAACTGCTAGGGGTGGAGTTTCCGACACTATAAATCCAATCCCACTAAAGTAAAATCCTGGGGTGGAATTTCCCACACTATAAATCCAACACCACTAAAGTAAACTCACAGGGGTGGAGTTTCTGACACTATAAATCCAACACCACTAAAGTAAACTCACAGGGGTGGAGTTTCTGACACTAGAAATCCAACACGACTAAAGTAAACTCCTAGGGGTGGAGTTGCCGACACTAGAAATCCAACACCACTAAAGTAAACTCCTAGGGATGGAGTTGTCGACACTAGAAATCCAACAACACTAAAGTAAACTCCTAGGGGTGGAGTTACCGACACTAGAAATCCAACACCACTAAAGTAAACTTACAGGGGTGGCATTTCCGACACTAGAAATCCAACACCACTAAAGTAAACTCACAGGGGTGGAGTTGCCGACACTAGAAATCCAACACCACTAAAGTAAACTCCTTGGGATGGAGTTGCCGACACTAGAAATCCAACACCATTAAAGTAAACTCACAGGGGTGGAATTTCCGACACTATAAATCCAACACCACTAAAGTAAACTCACAGGGGTGGAGTTTCTGACACTATAAATCCAACACCACTAAAGTAAACTCCTAGGGGAGGAGTTTCCAACACTAGAAATCCAACACCACTAAAGTAAACTGCTATGGGTGGAGTTTCCGACACTATAAATCCAACCCCACTAAAGTAAACTGCTAGGGGTGGAGTTTCCAACACTTTAAATCCAACACCACTAAAGTAAACTCCTAGGGGTGGAGTTTCCGACACTAGAAATCCAACACCACTAAAGTAAACTGCTAGGGTTGGAGTTTCCAACACTATAAATCCAACACCACTAGAGTAAGCTGCTAGGGGTGGAGTTTCCAACACTATAAATCCAATCCCACTAAAGTAAACTCCTAGGGGTGGAGTTTCTGACACTATAAATCCAACACCACTAAAGTAAACTCCTAGGGGTGGAGTTTCCGACACTAGAAATCCAACACCACTAAAGTAAACTCACATGGGTGGAGTTTCCAGCACTATGAATCCAACACCACTAAAGTAAACTCCTAGGGGTGGAGTTTCCAGCACTATAAATCCAACACTACTAAAGTAAACTGCTAGGGGTGGAGTTTCCGTCACTAGAAATCCAACACCACTAAAGTAAACTCCTAGGGGTGGATTTTCTGACATGATAAATTCAATACAACTATAGTAAACACCTGGAGTGGATTTTCTGACACGATAAATTCAGCCTAACTGAAGTAAATACCTGGGGTGGATTTTCTGACATAATAAATTCAACACAACTAAAGTAAACACCTGGGGAGGATTTTCTGACACGATAAATTCAACTTCACTAGAGAAAACTTCTGGGGTGGATTTTCTGACACTATAAACCCAACCCCATTACAGTAAACTCCTAGGGGCGGAGTTTCTGACATTATAAACCCAACCCCACTAGAGTAAACTCCTGGGGGTGGAGTTTCCGACACTATAACCCCAACCCCATGGCAGTAAACTCCTAGGGGTGGAGTTTCCGACACTATAAACCCAACCCTACTGCAGTAAACTCACAGGGGTGGAGTTTCCGACACTAGAAACCCAACACCACTGCAGTAAACTCCTAGGGGTGGAGTTTCTGACACTAGAAACCCAACACGACTGCAGTAAACTCCTAGGGGTGGAGTTGCCGACACTAGAAATACAACCCCACTAAAGTAAACTCCTAGGGGTGGAGTTGCTGACACTAGAAATATAACATCACTAAAGTAAACTCCTAGGGGTGGAGTTGCCGACACTAGAAATCCAACACGACTAAATTAAACTCCTAGGGGTGGAGTTGCCGACACTAGAAATCCAACACCACTAAAGTAAACTCACAGGGGTGGAGTTGCCGACACTAGAAATACAACACCACTAAAGTAAACTCCTAGGGGTGGAGTTGCCGACACTAGAAATCCAACACCACTAAAGTAAACTCACAGGGTGGAATTTCCACACTATAATCCAACACCACTAAAGTAAACTCACAGGGTGGAGTTTCTGACAATACAAATCCAATACCACTAAAGTAAACTCCTAGGGGTGGAGTTTCCAACACTAGAAATCCAACACCACTAAAGTAAACTACTAGGGGTGGAGTTTCCAACACTATAAATCCAACACCACTAAAGTAAACTCCTAGGGGTGGAGTTTCCGACACTATAAATCCAACACCACTAAAGTAAACTCCTAGGGGTGGAGTTTCCGACACTATAAATCCAACACCACTAAAGTAAACTCACATGGGTGGAGTTTCCGACACTATAAATCCAACACCACTAAAGTAAACTCCTAGGGGTGGAGTTTCCGACACTATAAATCCAACACTACTAAAGTAAACTGCTAGGTGGAGTTTCCACACTAGAAATCCAACACCACTAAAGTAAACTCCTAGGGGTGGAGTTTCCGACACTAGAAGTCCAACACCACTAAAGTAATCTCCTAGGGGTGGAGTTTCCGACACTATAAATGCAACACCACTAAAGTAAACTCACAGGGGTGGAGTTTCTGACACTATAAATCCAACACCACTAAAGTAAACTCGCAGGGGTGGAATTTCCAACACTATAAATCCAACACCACTAAAGTAAACTCACAGGGGTGGAGTTTCCGACACTATAAATCCAATACCACTAAAGTAAACTTCAGGGGTGGAGTTTCCAACACTATGAATCCAACACTACTAAAGTAAACTCACAGGGGTGGAGTTTCCAACACTATAAATCCAACCCCACTAAAGTAAACTCCTAGGGGTGGAGTTTCCGACCCTAGAACTCCAACCCCACTAAAGTAAACTCACAGGGGTGGAGTTTCCGACCCTAGAACTCCAACCCCACTAAAGTAAACTCCTAGGGGTGGAGTTTCCACCCAGAACTCCAACCCACTAAAGTAAACTCCTAGGGTAGAGTTTCCACATCGAAATACAACACCACTAAAGTAAACTCCTAGGGTGGAGTTTCCGACACTATAAATCCAACACCACTAAAGTAAACTGCTAGGTGGAGTTTCCAACACTATAAATCCAACCCCACTAAAGTAACTCCTAGGGTGGAGTTTGACACTATAAACCAACACTACTAAAGTAAACTCACAGGGTAGAGTTTCCACACTCAAAATACAACACCACTAAAGTAAAGTCACAGGGGTGGAGTTTCCAACACTATAAATCCAACACCACTAAAGTAAACTCCTAGGGTGGAGTTTCAACACTATAAATTCAACAACACTAAAGTAAACTCACAGGGTGGAGTTTCTGACACTATAAATCCAACACCACTAAAGTAAACTCACAGGGTGGAGTTTCGACATAAATCCAACACCACTAAAGTAAGTCACAGGGGTGGAGTTTCCGACACTATAAATCCAACACCACTAAAGTAAACTCCTAGGGTGGAGTTTCCAAACTATAAATTCAACATCACTAAAGTAAACTCACAGGGTGGAGTTTGACACTATAAATCCAACACCACTAAAGTAAACTCACAGGGTGAGTTTCCAACACTATAAATCCAACACCACTAAAGTAAACTCACAGGGGTGGAGTTGTCGAGACTATAAATCAACACCACTAAAGTAAACTCACAAGGTGGAGTTTTGACACTAGAAATCCAACACCACTAAAGTAAACTCCTAGGGTGGAGTTGTCGACACTAGAAATCCAACACCACTAAATTAAACTCACAGGGGTGGAGTTTCCGACACTGTAAATCCAACACCACTAAAGTAAACTCACAGGGGTGGAGTTTCCGACACTATAAATCCAACACCACTAAAGTAAACTTCTAGGGGTGGAGTTTCCAACACTATAAATCCAACCCCACTAAAGTAAACTCCTAGGGGTGGAGTTTCTGACACTGTAAATCCAGCACCACTAAAGTAAACTCACAGGGGTGGAGTTTCCGACACTATAAATCCAACACCACTAAAGTAAACTTCTAGGGGTGGAGTTTCCAACACTATAAATCCAACCCCACTAAAGTAAACTCCCAGGGGTGGAGTTTCTGACACTGTAAATCCAGCACCACTAAAGTAAACTCACAGGGGTGGAGTTTCCGACACTGTAAATCCAACACCACTAAAGTAAACTCACAGGGGTGGAGTTTCCGACACTATAAATCCAACACCACTAAAGTAAACTCGCAAGGGTGGAATTTCCGACACTATAAATCCAACACCACTAAAGTAAACTCGCAGGGGTGGAGTTTCCGACACTATAAATCCAACACCACTAAAGTAAACTCACAGGGGTGGAGTTTCCGACACTATAAATCCAATACCACTAAAGTAAACTTCTAGGGGTGGAGTTTCCAACACTATGAATCCAACACTACTAAAGTAAACTCACAGGGGTGGAGTTTCCAACACTATAAATCCAACCCCACTAAAGTAAACTTTTAGGGGTGCAGTTTCCGACCCTAGAACTCAACCCCACTAAAACTCCTAGGGTGGAGTTTCCGACCCTGGAACTCCAACCCCACTAAAGTAAACTCCTAGTAGAGTTTCCACACTCAAATACAACATCACTAAAGTAAACTCCTAGGGGTGGAGTTTCCACACTATAAATCCAACACCACTAAAGTAAACTGCTAGGGGTGGAGTTTCCAACACTATAAATCCAACCCCACTAAAGTAAACTCCTAGGGGTGGAGTTTCCGACACTATAAATGCAACACCACTAAAGTAAACTCACAGGGGTGGAGTTTCCGACACTATAAATGCAACACCACTAAAGTAAACTCACAGGGGTGGAGTTTCCAATACTAGAAATCCAACACCACTAAAGTAAACTGCTAGGGGTGGAGTTTCCGACACTATAAATCCAATCCCACTAAAGTAAAATCCTGGGGTGGAAATTCCCACACTATAAATCCAACACCACTAAAGTAAACTCACAGGGGTGGAGTTTCTGACACTATAAATCCAACACCACTAAAGTAAACTCACAGGGGTGGAGTTTCTGACACTAGAAATCCAACACGACTAAAGTAAACTCCTAGGGGTGGAGTTGCCGACACTAGAAATCCAACACCACTAAAGTAAACTCTAGGGATGGAGTTGTTCGACACTAGAAATCCAACAACACTAAAGTAAACTCCTAGGGTGGAGTTACCGACACTAGAAATCCAACACCACTAAAGTAAACTTACAGGGTGGCATTTCGACACTAGAAATCCAACACCACTAAAGTAAACTCACAGGGGTGGAGTTGCCGACACTAGAAATCCAACACCACTAAAGTAAACTCCTTGGGATGGAGTTGTACACTAGAAATCCAACACCATTAAAGTAAACTCACAGGGTGGAATTTCCGACACTATAAATCCAACACCACTAAAGTAAACTCACAGGGTGGAGTTTCTGACACTATAAATCCAACACCACTAAAGTAAACTCCTAGGGAGGAGTTTCCAACACTAGAAATCCAACACCACTAAAGTAAACTGCTATGGGTGGAGTTTCCGACACTATAAATCCAACCCCACTAAAGTAAACTGCTAGGTGGAGTTTCCAACACTTAAACAACACCACTAAAGTAAACTCCTAGGGTGGAGTTTCCTACACTAGAAATCAACACCACTAAAGTAAACTGCTAGGGTTGGAGTTTCCAACACTATAAATCCAACACCACTAGAGTAAGCTGCTAGGTGGAGTTTCCAACACTATAACAATCCCACTAAAGTAAACTCCTAGGGGTGGAGTTTCTGACACTATAAATCCAACACCACTAAAGTAAACTCCTAGGGGTGGAGTTTCCGACACTAGAAATCCAACACCACTAAAGTAAACTCACATGGGTGGAGTTTCCAACACTATGAATCCAACACCACTAAAGTAAACTCCTAGGGGTGGAGTTTCCAGCACTATAAATCCAACACTACTAAAGTAAACTGCTAGGGGTGAAGTTTCCAACACTAGAAATCCAACACCACTAAAGTAAACTCCTAGGGGTGGATTTTCTGACATGATAAATTCAATACAACTATAGTAAACACCTGGAGTGGATTTTCTGACACGATAAATTCAGCATAACTGAAGTAAATACCTGGGGTGGATTTTCTGACATAATAAATTCAACACAACTAAAGTAAACACCTGGGGAGGATTTTCTGACACGATAAATTCAACTTCACTAGAAAACTTCTGGGTGGATTTTCTGACACTATAAACCCAACCCCATTACAGTAAACTCCTAGGGGCGGAGTTCTGACATTATAAACCCAACCCCACTAGAGTAAACTCCTGGGGTGGAGTTCACACTATAACCCCAACCCCATGGCAGTAAACTCCTAGGGGTGAGTTTCCACACTATAAACCCAACCCCACTGCAGTAAACTCACAGGGTGGAGTTTCTGACACTAGAAACCCAACACCACTGCAGTAAACTCCTAGGGGTGGAGTTTCTGACACTAGAAACCCAACACGACTGCAGTAAACTCCTAGGGTGGAGTTGTCACACTAGAAATACAACCCCACTAAAGTAAACTCCTAGGGTGGAGTTGCTGACACTATAACATCACTAAAGTAAACTCCTAGGGGTGGAGTTGCCGACACTAGAAATCCAACACACTAAATTAAACTCCTAGGGGTGGAGTTGCCGACACTAGAAATCCAACACCACTAAAGTAAACTCACAGGGGTGGAGTTGCCGACACTAGAAATACAACACCACTAAAGTAAACTCCTAGGGGTGGAGTTGCCGACACTAGAAATCCAACACCACTAAAGTAAACTCACAGGGGTGGAATTTCCGACACTATAAATCCAACACCACTAAAGTAAACTCACAGGGGTGGAGTTTCTGACACTACAAATCCAATACCACTAAAGTAAACTCCTAGGGGTGGAGTTTCCAACACTAGAAATCCAACACCACTAAAGTAAACTACTAGGGGTGGAGTTTCCAACACTATAAATCCAACACCACTAAAGTAAACTCCTAGGGGTGGAGTTTCCGACACTATAAATCCAACACCACTAAAGTAAACTCCTAGGGTGGAGTTTCGACACTATAAACAACACCACTAAAGTAAACTCACATGGGTGGAGTTTCCACACTATAAATCCAACACCACTAAAGTAAACTCCTAGGGTGGAGTTTCCGACACTATAAATCCAACACTACTAAAGTAAACTGCTAGGGTGGAGTTTCCGACACTAGAAATCCAACACCACTAAAGTAAACTCCTAGGGTGGAGTTTCACACTAGAAGTCCAACACCACTAAAGTAATCTCCTAGGGTGGAGTTTCGACACTATAAATGCAACACCACTAAAGTAAACTCACAGGGGTGGAGTTTCCGACACTATAAATGCAACACCACTAAAGTAAACTCACAGGGGTGGAGTTTCTGACACTATAAATCCAACACCACTAAAGTAAACTCGCAGGGGTGGAATTTCCAACACTATAAATCCAACACCACTAAAGTAAACTCACAGGGGTGGAGTTTCCGACACTATAAATCCAATACCACTAAAGTAAACTTCTAGGGGTGGAGTTTCCAACACTATGAATCCAACACTACTAAAGTAAACTCACAGGGGTGGAGTTTCCAACACTATAAATCCAACCCCACTAAAGTAAGCTCCTAGGGGTGGAGTTTCCGACCCTAGAACTCCAACCCCACTAAAGTAAACTCCTAGGGGTGGAGTTTCCGACCCTAGAACTCCAACCCCACTAAAGTAAACTCCTAGGGGTGGAGTTTCCGACCCCAGAACTCCAACCCCACTAAAGTAAACTCCTAGGGGTAGAGTTTCCGACACTCGAAATACAACACCACTAAAGTAAACTCCTAGGGGTGGAGTTTCCGACACTATAAATCCAACACCACTAAAGTAAACTGCTAGGGGTGGAGTTTCCAACACTATAAATCCAACCCCACTAAAGTAAACTCCTAGGGGTGGAGTTTCTGACACTATAAATCCAACACCACTAAAGTAAACTCACAGGGGTAGAGTTTCCGACACTCAAAATACAACACCACTAAAGTAAAGTCACAGGGGTGGAGTTTCCAACACTATAAATCCAACACCACTAAAGTAAACTCCTAGGGGTGGAGTTTCCAACACTATAAATTCAACAACACTAAAGTAAACTCACAGGGATGGAGTTTCTGACACTATAAATCCAACACCACTAAAGTAAACTCACAGGGGTAGAGTTTCCGACACTCAAAATACAACACCACTAAAGTAAAGTCACAGGGGTGGAGTTTCCGACACTATAAATCCAACACCACTAAAGTAAACTCCTAGGGGTGGAGTTTCCAACACTATAAATTCAACATCACTAAAGTAAACTCACAGGGGTGGAGTTTCTGACACTATAAATCCAACACCACTAAAGTAAACTCACAGGGGTGGAGTTTCCAACACTATACATCCAACACCACTAAAGTAAACTCACAGGGGTGGAGTTGCCGAGACTATAAATACAACACCACTAAAGTAAACTCACAAGGTGGAGTTTTCGACACTAGAAATCCAACACCACTAAAGCAAACTCCTAGGGGTGGAGTTGCCGACACTAGAAATCCAACACCACTAAATTAAACTCACAGGGGTGGAGTTTCCGACACTGTAAATCCAACACCACTAAAGTAAACTCACAGGGGTGGAGTTTCCGACACTATAAATCCAACACCACTAAAGTAAACTTCTAGGGGTGGAGTTTCCAACACTATAAATCCAACCCCACTAAAGTAAACTCCTAGGGGTGGAGTTTCTGACACTGTAAATCCAGCACCACTAAAGTAAACTCACAGGGGTGGAGTTTCCGAGACTATAAATCCAACACCACTAAAGTAAACTTCTAGGGGTGGAGTTTCCAACACTATAAATCCAACCCCACTAAAGTAAACTCCCAGGGGTGGAGTTTCTGACACTGTAAATCCAGCACCACTAAAGTAAACTCACAGGGGTGGAGTTTCCGACACTGTAAATCCAACACCACTAAAGTAAACTCACAGGGGTGGAGTTTCCGACACTATAAATCCAACACCACTAAAGTAAACTTCTAGGGGTGGAGTTTCCAACACTATAAATCCAACATCACTAAAGTAAACTCACAGGGGTGGAGTTTCCAACACTATAAATCCAACCCCACTAAAGTAAACTACTAGGGGTGGAGTTTCAAAGCATGGCACAGGCTTGCATCAAACTCTGCACAACAGTAAGGTTCTGGTGGAGCATCGAGCCCCTTTGCCACTACTGCACCCAATTTTACAATCTCAGGCTTAGTTACAGCAGTTCCCATGTTTTAGTGCAGCGTGTGTCAAATATCTGCTGTGACCTACATAAAAAAAGACTCCCCCCCTCCCGATTTGCTGCAAACTAGACCACAAAAAGTTGGTCTAACTTGCGGCACTTGGTGCATGGGATAATAAAATGCTGATCACCCGCCAGGAGAATGCCACAAGCCCGGTGCGGTATATCTTTGGTGAACCTGGTGCTTGCAGCATCCCTACCTGTTCGAAAATCGACCCGATATTTTGAAATTGTGTTTCATTTATCACTACCAGTCTCATTGTACTTTGCAGAAACTAACATATGGTATAGTGCCGGCCTGGTGGTGCTGAGGGTTGAGGTGCTGGACACCACACCTTGTGCCACACCGGCAACCCAGGTTCGGAAACAGACTTGGACTCTGGGAGTCGGCAGGGGGAAGGAGAGGATCGAGTGTCTGGAGGACTGCTCTCCTCTCCTCTCCTGGGGAGGGAGGTTGCCGCTCCATGTAGCTATAGCGGCCCCTGGCAGAGGCTGGCAGCCGCAGCATGACGTAGAGCATGTATAAGGTGTAGGGATCTCAGCAGACATCCTGTAAGTGGGTGCAGGAGCATGCCCACATTGCGCTGGACATCAATGCACATCCACGCTCCCGGCGGGGTAAGCAAGAAAAATCCCCACTCCTGGGGATAAGCGAAGGTACCTTTACCTCCAGACCACACTCCCAACACCGGGCCCTCTCCTCTCTGGCCCCGTCTTGCAAAGACCGACACGCTATACTATAAGATAGAGCACCTTGGGCTAATAGGGCAGTCCATCCCTGGGGTTCAGATCCGGAGGCTGTGTCAGTTGGAGCGAGGGAGAGAAGTGAGAGTCTCAGGTGGGAGGTAGAGCTCGGAGGTTGGAGGATGCCGGAGAGAGTTTCCCAGGAGTGGTGCAGAAACAAAGTTCGAAAAAAAACAAAAAACATAAGGTATAGTAATTTCCTAGGAATCTGGATGTTTTTCTTCCTGTTTTATTCAACAAACCCATTTTATTACAAGAGTATTTGTTTTGTTAGTATTTATTATGAGCTTTTCGGATACTGCAACTCCGAACATACAGGGTCTTGGATCCCCCATCTAAAGAGAAGACGTCTTTACCTATCTAAATAAACATGAAGTAGGCATCACCTTTCCGCAGGAGACACACTTCTCTTCTACTAAATCAGAAAAACTTCTTTGAATCTTGGTAGCCATTGCAGAAGACAGTTGTTTTGACACCACCAAGAGAGGAGTTGGGACCCTAATTAGAAAATGTGTTAGTTTCACCAACATTTCCCAGGTAACAGACCCCGAGGGTCACTTTCACATTTTAACATGTATTCTCAATGGGGAAAACAGTTACCTTGTGCCATGTATATGCACCCACCACTGGACAGGCTGCATTTTTTACCAAACAAACTGTTAATTGAAATAAGTATTTATTTATTTATTCACATCTCAGATTTCAGACCTTTGAGCTGGGAGCTCATTTGTGAAGGTTCCATGTCTAGGGTTACTTCCAACCTTTTAAAAAGGTCAAAGTGGGACATTTCTTACTGACACATGCTTTTTCACAGAACAATATGTAGTCTCGACCAATGCAACATGCTTGTTTTCTCTAAATAAACAGAATTAAGACTAAGTGTTGTAGTTTTTAACTGTTTTTAGTGTTCCTTATCATTTTAAAGTATTTTAATTAATGTATTATATTGATTTGCAGCATTTAGAGGAAAGTCAGAAAATATTTTTTTCTGCTGTAATATCAGGACATGTAGTATTTTTCATGTTGTTTTGCAGGACACAGCTGCCCAAATCAGGACTGTCCTGCGAAAATAGGGACAGGGGGTAAACCCAGCCACGTCACACAGTAAGCAATCAATAGGTACATACAGGTTACATACAGGGGTTATATAACAAGTTTTCATTGGTGGTACAAACATGAATATGAGATTCAGGCAAACACTTGGTACACACAGGTTACCATCATAGTTACACAACAAGGTACATTGTTGGTTCAAGCATGATAATGAGATTCAGACATGGCTTTAGGATGTAAACGGTTGTACAGAAAATCAAGGAAGATTGTTTTGCTATGCAAGAGGTGGAGGGACCTTCAGAGGAAGGTTATAGGCAATGGGGTGGGAGGAGGAGGGGATCAGGTAGGACCAAGACCCATTGTAAAGGTGAGGTAGTTGAGGGTAGTAGGGGAGAGGAATGTTTAGGGCCAGAGTAGGGGATGGAGTAGGTGCAAGGGAGTGGAGATAGGAATAGGGGTATGGAGGAGAGGGGGGATAAGGAGGAGAGGGGGGATGATGGTAGACAAGGCGAGGATGGGTAAGAGAGACAAGGGGGAGGATAGAGTAGTAGGTAGGCATCTGGGATAGGTAACGGCATCTGATTGGATAGTGATAAGTGCAGGGGGCACAAAGGTAGGTAAGAAGTGCAGGGGGGATGACCGGGAAAGCCCGTGATAGAAAACTGGAAACTGGAGTTATAAAGGGCAGGTGCACCTCATGCAGCTAGTAAGGTGGGTGCAGAGCATAGCCTTGAAAGGCCCAATTCTGGATTCAGCAATTAGCCCACTCAGAAGGGAGTTTAGCAGGTGAGGGCTCAGTATACAAAAGACCTTTGGCCTAAGGAGGTGCGGTGGAATGGCACCCTGAAGTAGTTAGTGAGTGTTCCTCCTGTTGGATGAGATAGTGCAGAAGGTGTAATCATGTTCTGGACCCCAGGGGAGTCATGCAAAGGGTAGCCTTTTTAGCCAGGAGACTGAGCTGGGAACTAATTCTGTTATCCAGGTCAGGCCAACCTGTACGGGAGTATAGGTTGCATATGTGGGTAAGGCGAGGAACACCCAGGAATAGCCTACAGGCTTTATTGAGAGTAATGGCGATTCTCTTTAGGGCCATAGTTGAGGCCGCATTGCATATAACAAGACATTAGTCAACCACAGAAAAAAATTTAGCTTGTTAAGGCAAGACTTAGAGCATCTTCTGTAAGGCAGTGCCTATGCCTGTACAGTTATTCTAACTTTCTGCTCGCTGATTTAGCGACTTGGTCAATGTGGAGGGAGTACAAAAGGGCGCTGTCCAGCATGACCTCTAGGTACCTGAAGTTATTAACCATGTCTAGGATATTGCCTTGTTTGTTGTGGATGACAAGTTTGGCCGCTTTGAATCTGCTGTGTGTAGAGGCGAACAGCATAGTTTTCATTTTCTTAGAATTGCACAGAAATCACAAACTTATGAACCAGTCCTTAACTAGGGTGAAGTTATTTTGGATGCTTTGTTCAAGAGCTCTAATGTCTGGAATGCTAGAGAAAATTACGGCATCATCTGCATATAGGAGAACACGGTCTTGGCAAACTTGCAAGAGGTGATTTAGGAAGAGATTGAACAAAAGCGGGTCAAGGATGGAACCCTGTGGTACCCCTGTAGTCACATTTAGTGTAGTGGAAATGATTTTTAACTCTATTTTCAGAGTGCATTTAATTTAACCATTTTGTTTTGCTAGTGGAAATGATGTTGCCTATTTTCACTTGTTGGACCCACTCAGAAAGATAGCTTCTGAACCAACCCATTGATGTCTCGGATACGGTAGCAGTGCCTAATTGGGCTGGCAGGAGTTTGTCATTCACCGTAGTGAAGGCCTTAGTGAGGTCAATAAAGGTAGCCCCCACTAAGTGCTCTCAATCTAGGGAGTCATGGATGAACCCCGTGAACTCCACCAGTGCGGTCGTGATGCTGTGCCATTTCCTAAATCCGTGCTGCTCCCTACATTGGAGGTGATATTTATCTAGGTGATTGACTATCTGATCACAAACTATTCTTTCTAATGCATTGGAGATTGGAGGAAGTATGGAGATTGGCCGGTCATTTGAGTGGAGTGTCTTGTCACCATTTTTGAAGACTGGGGTGACCACTGCAGATTTCCAGGGTTTAGGAAATCGGCCAGTTGTTAAGTTGAGATTAATTATTTTTGTGAAGGGTGCCACTATTTCATCTATGGTGAGGGGTATAAGCCTCAGGTCAAGGCCGTCCCCGCTGTGCCTGGTTTTACCAAATACTTTTAGCAGGTATTTTTTTGCTTCAGCTTTAGAGAAGACATGAAGATACAGAAGTGGGGTGATGCTGGAGGCAGGATGGTCTGCTGAACAGGGCTGGGTGGGCTAGATAGTCTGTGGGGGAAGGACTCTGCTAAGATTGGGGAAGGCCTTGTTAAATATATCTGTAATTGCCTTTGAGTCCTGGGATAGATCACCATTTATGTTAATTAGAGTAGGTGGTGATTTATTAGAGGTCCCGCGGAGGGCTTTGATATTTGCCAAGAATTTGCAGCCATCGCCCCAAGAGTTGTCAAGCTCGACCCAGAAGTATCGCCTTTTCGCCTGGTGAATGGCCTCAGTGCATTGGTTTTGAGACATTTTATAGTTTTGGATATTGTTTGAGGATCCTGTACTTTTTGCCTTATGCCAGAGATTATCTTGAGCATTGAGTTGGGCAATGAGGGATGGAGTAATCCAGGATTTATGCGACCCCATTGACCTTTCTTTTGGTGACTGGGGCGAAGATATCACAGGCTGCATTGTACAACTTAATGAACAGATCCAGAGCAGCATCGACATCATCTGCCGAGTAAATGGTTGACCAGTTTAGCTGTCTGAGATAGTCTTTCAGTGGCCCCAGTTGCCGCCTCCTAAGAATATGTGAGGTGACAGCCTTTTTGGGGAGTTTGGGTGACTTGCTGGACCTAGCACAGAGGATGGGGGAATGATCACTTAATGCATCTGGAAGCACTTGCATTCTGGAGATGTGTTTTGGGTAGTTCATTAGTACCCAGCCTAGCAAGGTGCTGGTCCCAGTGCGGTAGTTGGTACCTGTGGAAGAGGCTACAAGCTGTTCATAGCCTATAGCTGCAATGGGGTCTCTATAAGGAGCAGAGCTTCTGGACTCCCAGTTTATACTGAAATCACCTAGCACTATCATTTTTGACTGCCGCTGACAGTCTGATAAGTGATAAGCTAAAATGCTAAGCTAAATTCTGAAGTAACAAGTGACGAAACTGCATGACCTTAAAAATATCTTTCCTCCCCAACTTGAAAGACCTAATAATTCTTTTAGAGTCAAGGCAGACCCCATCCAGAACTAGGTCCCCTATGTTGACTGTGGCCAATTGTGGCAGCCAGGAGGTCTGTATAGGCTTCCCTCCAATTTTGAATTTACGGTTGCCAGCAGTGGTTGGTTGGGGTCTCTGTTATGCTTACATATTAAAAAGGAGCATAATTGAGAATGAACCTTGACTGACATCTGTATTGGGGAGTTATGCAAATTACTAGGGATATCTTTGTGTTTTATGTACATAAATGTTCTCGGGAGCAGGCCTACAGACACAATAAGCTCATTTTCAGTTGTAAGCCAGATCGGATTATATGGCCAGGACTGCATGTCTTCTATCGGTGTTAGCTATCTTAGGTATTTGCTGGCATGACTAGCCTAGTAATATAAACTGAAATGGGGTAATCTAAGACCACCACAGGTTTGGGGGGCTGCTAACTTGTGGTATGCCCTTCTAGAGGGTTTTTGCCCAGATGAAGTCTGAGATAATAGCATGTAGTTTCTTAAAGGAAAGCTGTCCAAAACGTGGGCTCCCACCCCTGGACAGCTTATCCTCCAGTTTAGATTTTAACAACAAGAGCAACATTTTTTTCATGCCACAACTTGCTGTATTTTATTTTAAAAACTCTGGAACCGGAAGTATGGAGTGGCAGGAAGCTCCATTTGCTGAAAGAGGTGCGGCGATGCACTGGCTGTGCTTGACAAGGCCCGGGCGGTGCATCATGCTTCAGCAAATGGAAGCAATCCCTTCCACTTCTGGAGTTCAGAATTTCAGGTGAAATACAACAAATAACAACGCGAAAAAATGCGCTCTTGCTGTTCAAATCAAACTGGAGGAGTAACAATCTCAGTGGTAGGAGGCCCACGCTACAGACAGCTTTCCTTTAAACCACGATAGTGGGAGCCAGAGATTCAACAGGTTGATGGGGTAGAAAATACAAGGAAGTACATTCATTTTAATTAAGCTTATGCAACCCCAGAGGGATAGAGGCAGAATCCTCCACTGGGATAAGTCCTGTTGTATAACATGGCATAGAGCATAAAGGTTTTATTGTTTTAAGCTCTTGTTACTCTTTGCCAAGCTAATTCTTAGATACTCAGTGCTTTTTGGCACCCAGCTTAACCCCAAATCTATAACCGGGCCCCATTGATCACCCTTGAGTTTAGCAGGAAAACTGTTGTTTTCTGTAAATTAATCTTGTAGTTTGAAAATTTGCTGTATTCCCTGATAAGTGCTAGCACTGCTGGTATAGATGTCTCGGGGTGTGTTAGGTATAGCAGTATATCATCTACATGTGCACACAGTTTTAGTTCATGAGTACTCACCTTAATTCCCTCGATCTCTGGATCATTCTTAAGCTTGAGCAACAGGGGTTCCACGTAGAGGTTAAATAGCAAGGGCGACAGGAAGCAGCCTTGCCTCATGCCTGAATATAGCAGGAATGGGCAGGAGAATACACTGTTGCAGTAAATGCACCCACTCAGGATATGATATAAAGCACCAACCCAGTGAATATACTGCAGGGGGAACCCCAAATTGTGCAATGTTTTAAACAGAAATTGCCAGTCCACCCGATCAAATGCTTTCTCCACATCCAGGGACAAAAGCACTGCTGGTAGGTCTGAGTCCCTGGACATAGAGAAAAGGTGGCTTATCTTGCGAAGGGGATCCACGAAAGATCGACCAGTCATAAAGCCCACCTGTTCTGGACCTATGAGAAATAGTAATACCTTCCCCACCCTATCCACTAACAGCTTCACTAAAATTTTAATATCATAATTCAAAAGCGATATTGGTCTATAGCTCGAGACCTTTTCAGCTTCTTTCCCTGGTTTATGAAGCATGACTAGTAAAGCTTCAAATAGCCTGATATCTAAAGCATCTGAAGTAAGGATATGGTTAAACAATTTTTGCAACCAGGGGGCCAATTCCTCTATGAATGTTTTATAAAAATTGTGTGAAAATCCGTCCAGGCCTGGGGAGTTGTCTAACGGCAGAGACCTGATTATCCCTTTTATATCAGCTGTAGTTATTGGTGTGACTAAGGAAGTCTTTTGGCCTTCTGACAGAATAGGGAATGGGATTTCTGAGAGATATTTATCTACTCCCTGTATTGGGGGGGGGGTTGGGCATTGAACTGTAAAGCTCCCAGTAAAACTTTTCAAACTCCATGGCTATGTCCTATTCAACATCTTCATCAGTGACATTGCGCAGGATCTAGAAGGCAGAATTTCACTATTCGCTGATGACACAAAGCTCTGTAACAGAGTAGACACACCAGAGGGTGTAGACAGAATGAGAAGGGACCTGCAGAAACTTGAAGAATGGTCAAGGGTTTGGCAGTTGAAATTCAATGCAAAGAAGTGCAAGATAATGCACATGGGGCACAAAACCCTGGCACAATATATCAGTTGGGGGTGAGGATATAGCATGCACCAAGCAGGAAAGGGATCTTGGGGTTGTCATCTCTGATGACCTCAAGGTAGGGAAACAGTGTGACAAGGCATCAGGTAAAGCAAATAGGATGCTGGGATGTATAGGCAGGGTATCACCAGCAGGAAAAGGAGGTCATAATTCCGCCATACAAGACACTAGTGAGGCCCCACCTGGAGTACAGTGTACAGTTCTGGAGACCATACCTACGTAAGGACATAGACAGGGTAGAGAAGGTTCAGAGGAGGGCAACAAAGATGGTACATGGATTGCATTACAAGTCCTATGAAGACAGGTTGAAGGAACTGAACATGTACTCCTGGAGGAGAGAGGGAGAGAGGGATATGATAGAGACATACAAGTATCTTACAGGGAGGAACAGGGTGCAGGAAAACACTATTTTTAAGCGAAAAGATGTTCCAGGACTAGAGGGCATGGGATGAAGTTGGAGGGTGGACTATTCAGAGGAAACATGAAAAGAATTTCTTCACAGAATGGGTGGTGGACAAGTGGAACACCCTGCCAGAGGAAGTGGTGGGGGCTGAAACAATCACAGGATTTAAGAATGCATGGGATAGACATAAAGGAATTCTAGAGGTCAGGGGTAAGGGGAAATAGACTTCTAGGAAAACAAACTGAACTTACAAGCTGAAATGGGCAGACTGGGTGGGCCATAGGCCCTTATCTGCCGACACTGTCTATGTATCTATGTATGTATCTATGTCTATGAATTGTTTCTTTGTGGTGACTCCAACAAAGTCAATGTCCCAGTATTGGACAGATCCACTCCATGAAATTTTACCCATGTTACTAAACCCAGGAAAGCATTCCAGACACTAGTCCAGGATCTGGACCTACTAGTTGTCTAGAGGATGGTACATCCTCAAGATAGAGATTACTCATTTTTTTCTCAGCCCATCATAATTCACTTAGCAGGTTAGATTACATTTTACTCCCTTTGAACACTTGTAATAATTTAGTTTCCACCGACTATAAATGGAGGAGGATAGCGGATCACAGTATGACGAACGCTATAGTATGCATAGACAATTAATTTTTCAAACAACCTAAATGGCAATTTAATTCATCCCCACTTTAGGATCCTAACTTTAGGGAATGGCTGAATAATGAGACAACCTTTTGTGAAATTAATGATAATAGAGAAACAGACAAGAAATGCTTTGTGGAAACCTTTAAAATGTTTATTAGAGGTAGAACAATTAGGTATGCTGCCAGTAAAAAGCAAACAAGGCACAGAGATCTTACAGTGAAAGAAAAAGCCTCTGTCCCAACTTCACAGTCTACACAAGAATAATCCTAAGGATGGAAAAGATCTAATACACAAAATTATTCTGCCAAAATATTAAATTAGCAAATTACTATCTCAAAAGGCTGAACATGCTCTTTCTAGAACCAGGCAGAAGTGCTGTAAGTCAAAGAAAAAGCAGGGAAACTGTTGGCAGATCGACTCAAAGAACACTTAATAGCACCTGCAGACCCAATAACAACATACAATGCGAAATACATCAATAATACCATCCAATAATTTTATTCCTCACTTTACAATTCTAACAGGACAGTAAAACATTTTATTCCAACATTCCTGATTTCCTTGCATTTGTTTAACTTCCTAAACTCTGAGGAAGATAAAAATAGATTAGAGGCTCCGCTCTCACCGTGGGAAATTGCCTTAGCCATCAATTTATTTACATCCAGGAGGGTGCCTGACCAGATTGGGTCACTGTAGAAGCATACAAACATTTAAGCTCTGTTATATCCAGATATTTACACTTGTCTGTCTTAGGGGTATTGCTAAGCTTAATGGAGAAAAGGGAGCATGTGAGGAGGAGGACCCTGTAAAGGCATCTATCCTAAATAGATACTTTTGCTCAGTATTTACTGAAGAGAAGGTAGGGCAGGGCCCACAGCTCAGCATCATGGACACAGGAGGGAGGGAGGTGAGCACTACTCCCTTCACAAAAGAAAGAGTCCTACAAGAGCTTGCTAAGCTCAGGGTGGATAAGGCAATGGACCTGATGGCATACATCCCAGGGTACTTAAGGACTAAAGGAGGAACTAGCAGAGCCATTAGCAGAATTGTTTAGTGAGTCTCTGAGCACAGGAGAGGTCCCAGAAGACTGGAGAAGGGTTTGTGATCCCGCTCCACAAGAGTGGTAGCAGGGAGGAGGCGGGAACTACAGACCAGTCAGTCTTACCTCAGTAGTGGGCAAGATTATGGAGGCACTCCTTAAGGAAAGGATAGTGCAACACCTGGAATCCATAGGGGCACAGGATCCAAGACAGCATGGGTTTACAAAAGGAAGGTCCTGTCAAACTAATCTCATAGATTTCTTTGACTGGGTAACCAGAGTGGTGGACCAAGGGGGAGCAGTTGATGTCCCCTACCTTGACTTCAGCAAAGCTTTTGACACTGTTCCACATAGAAGATTGATAAATAAGCTGGGTAGGCTTGGGGTGGGTCAGAAGTTGGTCAACTGGGTGGCAAACTGGTTGACTGGCAGAAAACAGAGAGTGGTGGTAAATGGTATACAGTCAGAAGAGATGCAAGTCACAAGTGGGGGTACCTCAGGGATCAGCCTGGGGCCAGTCCTATTCAACATCTTCATTAGTGACCACTGAGATGGACTAGAGGTGGGCTTGTCTGTTTGCAGATGACACCAAGATCTGCAACAGAGTAGATGATCCAGATGGGGTGGGCAGAATGAGAAGAGATCTGGATAAACTAGCAAAATGGTCAGAAGAGTGGCAACTGGGATTTAATGCAAAGAAGTGCAAAATCATGCACATAGGGAAGAGAAACCCTGAAGCCACTTATAGGCTGGGAGGAGTTGCTAGCAGTCACAAAGGAAGAAAGAGACTTGGGCATCATCATCACTGATGACCTAAAATCATCAAGCAGACCTCTAAAGCAGTAGGTAAGGCTAGGGGGTGTTAGGTGTATTAGTAGGAATTATCTACTCCGTGAGGGAGGTAATAATCCCTCTGTACAGAGACATTAGGTTAGGCCCCATCTGGAGTACTGCGCAGTATTGAGGCCACACCTTCACAAGGACATTAACAAATTGAGGCAGTCCAGAGAAGGGCAACCAAAATGGTGCAGGGACTGCATCAGAAGACATATGAGGACAGATTAACGGAGCTCAATATGTATACCCTTGAGCAAAGGAGGGAGAGAGGTGATATGATCGAGACATTTAAACACCTTAGGGGCATAAACAAGGTGAAAGAGTCTAACATGTTTAAATATAAGAAAAATAGCAGGACAAGAGGACACAGCATGAGATTAGAGGGAGGCCGATTAAGGGGAATGTGAGGAAATTCTTTTTCACAGAAAGGGTGGTAGATGCATGGAATAGCTTACCACAAGAAGTGGTGGCTATGAATACAGTGCAGGGCTTCAAACAGGCATGGGATAGGCATAAGGAGCAATACAAATGACTATGAATAGATAGGTCACTGACAGAGCAAAGGCCGATGGCACATTTATAAGGTAGAAAAAGAAATGGGCAGACTGGATGGGCCTTGCGGTCCTTATCTGCCGTCAACTTCTATGTTTCTATGCTTCTATGTTTCCTTTAGTGACAGGTGAGTCCCTCATACACTCTATGGACGAAGCCTTTATATCATTACCACCTAAAAAAATATAAGGACTCAGATTGTTCAAATTACAGGCCAGTCTCCTTATTAAATGTGGATTATAAAATTCTGGCCAAGGTATTAGCTTTCCAATTTCAACCTATATTCAAAAACAAATTGGAAAAGAGCAAGCTCTGTTTTATGTAGGGCAAAAATTCTTCCGATAATATTTGAAGATTATTTTCTGTATGACTGACGCACAAGGGAAGGGGAGATTTTTTAACCAGGAAAGGCTCACCAAGCTGAAGCTTCTGTCCAGGTGTGACCTGGGAGCACAAGAAAGTTAAGTGACCTGCTCAGGGTCATACAGTATGCAAGTGAGGGCTGTGGGATTCAAACCCAGGTCTCCAGGTTTGCAGCTCAGTGCCCTAAATCACAGCACTATACTGCCCGCATGACACAAGAAGAACAAGACCTTCCCACTGTCCTGCTATCCTTGGATGTTAGCAAGGCCTTTGATACACTTCAATGGCCTTTTCTGTTCTATGTTTTAGAAAAAGTAATTTTGCCACAAATATATGTTGTTGGATAAAAATGATCAATAAGCAACCAGACTCTATTGTCTTCACTAATGCTGTCATCTCACAATCCTTTAAGCTGCATAGAAGTGCCGGGGTTGCCCTTTGTCTCCCTCCCTTCCTGTTTATTCTCTCCAGTGAGCCCTTATTTAGAAAAATAACTGACCTCACTAATATACTTGGAACTGAAACAAGATCTACAAATCAAACAATCTCAGCCTACGCAGATGACTTCCTGTTAATCATTTTCCAGCTTCACTTTCTATCACCAACTTACAACTAATGTTACATGCTTTGGGAAAAATATCGAGGTGGTCAATAAACTGGAATAAGATAGAAGGTATCATACTGAGTGCTTCAGCATTTGAAAGAAACAGACTATTTTCCTGCACTGATATTAACTGGTCCTGAAAATCCCTAATTTATATAGGAATATACATTTACCTTCTTTCTTTATTAAAAAGTTTTGTTCTGCAGAAAATACACACAACGCTACATGAACAGCAATATAAGAAAGTCACTGTTGGTATAACTGCTTACTACAGGGACATTATAAGTCAGATATAAAACCATTTTGACTGAGGCCAGTTTAAACTCCCTGCTGGCACTGATACGAGATGACCTGAAAAAATGTAACAAATACAGTATCTATCATTGTAGGGGAAAATTACTGCTTTAAAAATGACTACAGCCCCAAACATATTCAATATTTGAAACAACTACCCCCCTTTTATTAACAGTAATTGGTTTATGAAAATTGACAGAATATTCTCTTCCTTTTTATGGGAAGGAAAACCTCCCAGATTAAATTTAAAGAAACCTCAGTTGGCAAGTTTAATCTCTTTGGCCGTTGGTAATGTCCTGTGGCTTGACGTACTCTCAGTGCACTTGCTTCTTTCCTATAATGAGTGTTTGCATAATGTCTCAATCTGATTGTAGATGCTGCTGGGGAGTGGGGTGGCGAGGAGGGTTGTGTAGTGGGTAAACTTAATTAGGATATTTGGCTAAGTGTCATGTCAATTTCTGTGGTTCTCGTCTCAACGAGACAGTTTCTATTACTATGTACTCTTGATAATGTCCTGTTTGATTTGTAACTGTTAGACTGAATAGATTGGCACTTTTCATGTAAAATTAATGTGCTAATAAAGTAAATTGAATAATAAAAAATAATTTAAAGAAACCTTAGGCCAGTCAGAAGGATGATGACTTTGGATTACCTTGGTGGCAAGTCTATCACTGGGCCTACTTATTAAACAAATACCCTTTTAGTTCCAGCCTACACAAAATGCAGATACCACCCCCCCCCCCGAATGAAGGTGGAACAACACTTAGTAAGACCTCTTGTAAGGCTTCCAGAAGACTTACCAATCTTGCTTTTCCCAGTGGGAGGGTGGAAACTGTAGTTTTGACTTCCTTGACTCTGCACTACTTTCAGTATTTGAATCCCTCCACAGCCACTGGCTAAGTCTTGCCTAAGTAGTTTCAGATGATAGCCGAGCGGTACTATCTTTCAAGGCACACAGTCTTTCAAAACTCTTCTGTTAAAATTGTTAGATCACACAAATCAGACCCCAGGCAGAGTTTATAAGAAATTCATAAAGGTTTACTTAAAATGAAAGTAATACAGAAAATTCTACAGTTTCAAAGATCTTTAAAATGCAGACAATATCATAAGTAAAACTGAATGGTTTACAGAAAACACTAGATACAGTTATTCTAAATTATACCTTGTTTTGATGTTAGAGTCCAGACAAGATTTTAAATGTCCTTGTAGAGATGAGTCCTTAAGCAACAGTTTTGTAACAAGTTTGTATCCCACGTCAGTTCCTCTGAATGTTTTCATTGGCTTCCTTGGTGAAAAGTCTTGGTTTCCAAAATTCTGACTTAAAATCAGAATGTTCTGTTCTGTATGTGGAAAGTCTAATTTCCACACACTCAGGTCTGATTTTAGAGATTTTTCCAGGCCTACACATATACTTTCTGGTATAAAAGTATATACCAACTTGGTCAGGTTACCTGACTCAAAGCTAAAAACTGTTCAACTGCTCTGAATTCAAATTGTTTGTCTGATAATATACCTAAGGGTAATTTTTAATACACGCCCACCATTTTTTCCCTCTGGGTGGGGTTAATGGTTCCAAGACAATACAGATATTAGGGTGCAACAGTTTGCCTTTTTCTGCAGGTGTCACTGTGGTTTCATGTCAGGTTTCATGTCAACCCCAGTTACATCTGGTCCATGCATTTGACTAAACCCCTGACCCCTAGGTCATCCCTCTGACCTCTTCCTGTAGTGGAAAGATTGAAGATTCTGTCGGGTCCCTCCCCAGCAACACTTGAGCAGAAAACAGCTATGGCTACAGCCACAAGCTATTCCGAGGCTTTCTGCTTGCTCTTCCTTTGAAAACTGATACTAATCATGCTTGTGCTGTCTGGAAATGTACTCCCCAATCCAGGACCAGCCCAGTTAACTACTCATTCACAACTGGGGAACATCAAAATTGACTCCCTAAACATATGTAGCCTCTTCCCCAAGCTAGCTCAGTTTCAAGCATGGGTACAGCTGCACAAACCAGATATCATTGCCCCTACGGAGACCTGGCTATCACCAAAGGTCAGCAATGTAGCTGTAACCCTGGACAGGTTTAACCTCTACCACCAGAACAGGTTGACCGACCAAGTGGGGGGGGTGGCTGTATGGTTTACCTCCAGAGCAATATTAAAGGGCAACTGCTACCAAGCAGCCGACACACTAAGAAAGCACAGATACTGTACCTAAAATTAACCATTGGGAAGCAAAGCAAAGTGCTATGTTTGACAACAGTCTACATTCCCCCTGATAAGCATGCTGTTGGCATAGAGCAATTTATCCAATACTATGAACAACATAAGCAAAACTGGCAGCATCTAATTGTTGGAGACTTCAATACAAACTGGCTATCCCAGGATGCCTTATCTGCTAAGGACCAGATATCTGGCCTCTACCTGTCTCAGATGGTTGCCCAAACAACCAGGCATAACTACCATATGGGCACCAGCACCCTCTTAGATTGGGTCCTAACCATCTGCCAAGAGCACCTCACTGAGGTGTCTGTCTTACCCGACTGCCTCTGTGACCACTCCCTGGTATTGTGCACCTGGTCAAACAAGTTTGTTGAAAGTGCCCCACAGGTACATTATATCCACACACTGCGAGCAGGACAATTCGGAGCCTTCCGACAATACTTGAGACTGGCAAACTGGTCACTTCTGGATGTAGCTAATGACAGCAATAAGGCCCTTGACATCTTTATAATGATCTTCACAAAGGCTTGTGATATATTTGTCCCCATAAAACAAAGAAGGTCTGGGGAACACCTAACCCCTGGATCTCAGGCCCCCTTATCAAGCGCATGCGCCTTAGGGATCAGCTTTGGCATAAAGCCAGGGCAACTGGACTTCAAGCTGACCTCTTCACCTACAAGGCAGCTAGAAACAAGTGCATTTATTTATTTATTTTTTGATAACCGGGTAGGTGCGCTAGACACGAAAGTGACTATTTTCAGGCACGACCCGGGAGGTCAACAACGAAGGGAGATAACAGATTACAAAGATTACAATGTCAGGAGCTGCGTAATACATTTCAGGCAGACCTGGGGTAAGAACAACATAGAGAGATGACATTTACATAGAATACAGGGTCAGAAGCCATACAATACAAAGCAAGCATAAGGTGAGATAACTTTAGGACATAATAATGATACAAGGCATAAAAGGTTTACAATTAAACAATTGTGGATAAGTGCACATGTGTGGGTTAACATAGTAATAGCAAGGATATGACGTACACAAAGAAGAAATCAAATTGAGCGGCGGCATTATGACAAGGTGCTGAGAGTGTTAGGGTATAAGATTGGAGGGGCAGGAAGGAAAGGTAAGGATGAGATAAGAGTAGTGGGGCTAGGGGAGAGAGGTGTAATCGAACACTGTAGAGGGTGTAACCAAGGCGGTCAAGGTGGGCTACGTCTGGACCTAAGGAGGGTTGAAGCAGGTACATTGAGCACCAGTGGTAAGGAGGGAGCGGTGAAATTTCTTAAACATGGCATGATTAGGCGTAAGGCGAACATCAAGGGGCAGCAAGTTCCAGTAGGAGGGGCCTATATGCGAGAAGCCTGATTTCTCTTTGGTAGTCCTACATCTGGGAATGCAAAACAAGGAAAGTTCAGTAGAACGGAGACCATAGGAGATGGGCTGAGGGATTAGCAGGGAGGCTAGGTAGGTGGGCATACTTGATCGAAGTACACTGTCCATCAGGTTCCCAAGAGAGAGGAGACGTTGAGCAGTAGGAGAAAGCCAGTTAAGATCATAGTACAGCAAGCAGTGATGTTTTAGCCTGGAGGAAGCAGAGGCGTAGCGGCATATATTGTTGTAAGTAGTGTCCCACCTATGAAGATTAGCTTTAGATGTATTTGTATAGAGTATGGATCCATAAGAAAGTGATGGAAGAAGGATACTCTAGCAATGGCAGTCCTAGCAGTGGGGGGTAAGAATATAGCTTGTTTTGTAGGCTGAGCCCAGTTTGGCATTCACAGCCTTACAGGTGGAGGTAATGTGGGCATCATAGGTGAGGGACTCATCGAGTAAGACCCCTAGATAATTGAAAGAAGTTACCATCTCCAGTGGGGAGCTGTCCGCCCAGGTGATCTGGAAGAATTTATGGTGCTGTTTTACTTTAATAGAGGAACCAAAGAGCATGGCCTTGGTCTTAGCAACATTTATGACAAGTTTGTTTTTGGTGATCCAGGATTGAATATTTTGCAGGTCCATAGAGAGCTTATGATTAATGGAGTGGACATTATCTGAGTTTTTATAAAGGACAAGGTCATCAGCATAAAGCAGCGATGAACAGGAGGACACCATTTGAGGAATGTTGTTAATAAATATTGTGAAAAGCAGGGGTCTGAGGATAGATCCCTGTGGTACACCAATATTGATGAGAGCTTTTTCTGAGATGGCCGAATTGAATTTCACAGTTTGATGCCTGTTTGATAGGTAGCTATGGAACCAAGTTATAACATTGTGCGAAAAGCCCAGGGAGTGGAGACTGGCAAGCAGAAGAGGGTGGTTGACTAGATTGAAGGCTTTTGTCAAGTCAATTAAAACTGCACCAGTTAGGTGACCCTGGTTCATAGTTTGAAGAATATCATTAGTCAGCTGCAAAAGAGCAGTCTGAGTACTATGACCTTTTCGGAAACCGTGCTGGTTTGGGTGCAGTAGGTTGTATTTTGTGAGATGTTCTGAGATCTGTGCTGAGATGAGCTTCTCAAGGACTTTATCAAGTGTTGACAATATTACTATTGGTCTATAGTTGGCTATGACTTTTGTTGCCTTTTTGAATACTGGCAGATTCTGGCTAGTTTCCATACTGCACCACGCTCACTCAGGGATAGATTGAATATGCAGCAGAGGTCCTGAGATGAAAGGTGCCAATAGTTTGAGGAGTCTGGGCTCCAGGCGGTCAGCCCCAACAGCAGCACTGTCTGATATGGAGTTTAGATGTTTGAGGACGTCATTTTTCGATATAGCTTTAAAGTAGAAGGTAGGCATTTGTGTAGTTACTTTTGGATGGGGGCTTCTGGTAATAAGTTAGGGGAGGAGGGAGTATAAGTGTAGCTCAAGAGGTCAGAGAAGTAAGAGTTAAAAGCATTGGCAATGGTGCCTGGGTCATTGCAATGGACACCTTTTAATATCATGTCGTTATTCAGTGGCCTTTATTTGAGCCGAGAAGTCTTGACATGAGACCAAAATTTCTTGGGTGCCCTGATGAATCCAGCAGAGGCCTTTGCAGTACTGACTTTTGCAAGTCTAATTTGTGATTTGCATTTTGATCGCTGTTCTCTATAGTTGTTATAGTTGGCAGGGAGACCAGATGCTTTGAACTTACTCCAGCATTTATCCCTGTTTTTGAGGGCAGTGAGGAGGTCTTTGTGTAGCCATCTGGTTTGAGTACCATGAACGCGCCAAGTGATGACTGGGGTATGCTTATACTGAAGGAGGATGAACCTGCTCAGGAAGGCATGCAGGGCATCTTCAGCACTAGTAAAGTGGAAGACAGGGGACCAGTCAGTGTGGGACACATCATAAAGGAAGTTACCTTGATTTAAGTTAACATAATTTCTGAAGCATATATAGTTTTGGTGGGACGTGGAGTGTGTGGAGGTGCTCCATAAGCAAAAGACGGGGGAGTGGTCACTGATATTGTCTGGCATGGTTCCAGATTTTGCAATTCGATCCACACGATTCGTTAATACCCAGTCAATAAGGGTGCTGGAGCCTGTGTTAGCCGATACCCTTGTGTATTCAGTAATGATTTGGTGCAGATTGTAGCTCTGTACCAGGGACTGAAGTGAGTCATGAGTTTTACCAAACCAGTTTAGATTTATATCCCCGAGAATGATGAGCATGAAGCACATCTGGTCAGCTAAGGCATCCTACTACAATGAACTCCTTAGCAGGAGTTGGGGTAGAGGAAGGGATTTCTGGAGCTCTATCAAAACGCTCACAGGAAAGGCCTCTAGATTACCACCTAACCTCAACATGGCAGGTGCTCAGACACTTCAAGAGCCTCGCGAAATCACAGATGCTTTCACCAAGCATTCACAACCCTAAGTGCAATTCTCTCTAGTGAATACCTCACTTCGACAGCACCAGGTTAATGCCCACTCCCTACTCCTACCAAACACCCAGACACTGGTGCTCTGCCTTTCTACTTCCAACAGGTTACCGGGTCTGAAACCATCAAATATGTCAAATGTATCTTAGGAAAAACAAGGATGGGGAATGACCTGGTAGATATGAAAATGGTTGCCCTCACACTGAATGAAATTGCTGAACCAGTTACTAAGATTTTTTATATCTCACTGCTTACAGGTGTTTTTCCTAACAAATGGAAGGCAGCACTGGTCACCCCAGTCTTCAAATCAGGTGACAGAACAAACCTTGCTAATTATAGGTCAATATTCATTCTGCCCCCCCCCACCGCCATCCAAAGCACCTGAGCGGGTAGTGTGTGACCAGCTCATGGAGTACATCGAGAAGAACACATTGCTCTGCACACAACATGGATTCAGGAAAAAGCACTCAACCACCACAGCCTTAGTCAACTTCACAAGCAATATATATGATGCCCTAGACAGCAGCCTAGCAGTGAGGTCTATCCTTATAGACCTCACTAAAGCATTTGATACTGCCAATCATCACCTCCTGCTTGCCTGTCTATTGTCCACCGGACTGTCCCCTGACACAGTGGACTGGTTTGACAGCTACCTCTCCAATAGTACGCAATGTGTCAGAATTGGTGGCCATCATTCTTCTTCAAAAGAGACTAGCTTAGGTGTTCCTCAGGGATCTATCCTTGGGCCACTTTTATTCAGCCTCTTCATCAACTCTTTGCCCTCTGCCTGCCCAGCAGACACAGTGCTTTCTGGAACCCTTCTTCCTAAGGTTAGGATATGCCCATCTCACTGCCCCCATTCTTCATATCTTCAATCTCTCCCTTACATCTGCTACTGTGCCGTCCTGTTGGAAATCCGCACATATCCTCCCCCTGTTCAAATCTGGTGACCCTTGCAATGTGAATAACTACAGACCTATCTCCATCTTGCCTATCCTCTCTAAAGTTTTTGAAAAACTGATCCACAATCAATTAAAAACTCACTTGGAAACTTTTTCTCTCATTAACCCAGCTCAATCTGGTTTCCGGGCAAATCACAGCACAATCTCTACTTTAGCGAAAGCAACCTACGACTGGGTTTCTGCTATAGATGCTAAAAAGATAACTGGAGCAGTCTTCTTGGATCTTAGTAAAGCCTTTGATACTGTTGACCACAATCTGCTAGTCAATTGTCTCACTAATTTGGGTGCCACCTACTAAACTACCCAGTGGCCCTCTAGTTACCTAACAGGGAGATCCCAGAAAGTAAAAGCAGACGGCTTTTTCAATGTCTCTTTGCCAGTTGTCAGATGAGTCCCCCAAGGCTCCATTCTAGGCCCTATCTTGTTTTCATTATACATTAATGACCTTGATTCCAATATATCAACGTCCAATCTGCATTTCTTTGTGGATGACACTGTGCTGTATACCTCTGGCTCAACGTTATCCGAAGTTAAGGGGGTGCTTCAAGCGGACTTTGCCCAACTTGAACATAATCTAATAAAGGCAAAGCTGGCCCGGTGGTGCTGAGGGTTGAGGTGCTGGATGCCACACCTCGCGCCACGCGGCGACCCATGTTCGAGAATGGGCATGGGTTGCTATAGGTACGGCAGGGAGGGAAATGGATTGGCGTCAATGGACTGCTCTCCATCTCCGGGGAGGGATCTGGGCGGCGGTGCTTCCTAGCCTAAGCAGACTGGGGGTTGGTGGCACATAGCTGCAAGTTAAGGGGTGGGCGTGGCAGGCACTTGACTGGGGCATGCTCAGGAGGGCGTAGCACTCCAGTCGCTGGCGTCATTGCACGCCATGTCCCACAGGGAGAAAAAGTGGTAAGAAAGAGAGCTCGGCAGAATGACGTCGTGCCCTGCAGCACCGTCCCCGAGAAGGCACCTCCTTGGCATGGATCCGTTGGGGTGGGTTGAGTTGCTCCCCACCACCCTGCCATGAAGGGTAAGTCATGGGGTGCATAAGGGAAGGGGTCTGACCTTCGGGGATGGCGCTGGGGGGACAACAGTCAGCAGGCTTGCAGCCGGAGCTCTGGAGGAAAAAATGAAAGAAAAATAAATAAAGGCAAAGCTTCTGCTTAATGCAAAGAAAACCAAAGCTATGATATTCTCTCGTAGTACCACAGCAGGTACCTCCCATACCCCACCTAAAGACTTTATTGTTACCATGTTAAACGAACCATTGGAAGTCATCTCCAAATTCAAATACCTGGGTGTCTGGATCGACAACAAACTCTCTTTCAATGACCATATCGAGGACTTATCCAGAAGGCTGAAAGCCAGACTAGGTTTCTTTTTTAGAAATAGGCCCCTCTTCCCCCTCGAGACTCGAAATAGGCTCGTTCGGGCTACTTTTCTTCCCCTTCCTGACTATGGCGATGTAATTTACTCCTCCACTACTCTTGCAAACCTAAGCAAACTGGACATCCTTTACCACCATGCATTACAGTTTATTACCAACTCCCCTTACCATTCGCACCACTGTGACCTATACGCAGCTGTTGACTGGACATCTCTTACCATTAGACGCTTGCTCCATGCTGGTCTTTGGACCCTTAAGCTGCTCCTGCACAAGTTACTGAGTTACCTATCATCTCTCATTTGTATTTCTCATAGTGCATACTCTCTCAGGAAATCTGACTTCATTCTGCTGGACATACCTAGGACATGGACCTCCTTTGGTAAACGTGCTATTGCACATGCCCTTCCCTCTATTTGGAACCAACTCCAAACTGTGCTGAAACTAACTAGCACAGTTTCAATTAACTTCTACAAAGTGCTAAGTGCATCTAAGATAAAATATATCTGCAACTGTTATTAAGCCCCTTCTCATCCCTATGTGTGCCATACACATTTATGTGTCAGACCTTTATCGCCCTTATACATGCTAATTACTTAGTGTTCGCACTATCATTTAACCAAGACACTATTACATTCTCCTGCTTCTGACTTTCTAACTGTTACCACTACTGCAAGCATCCCACTCCTGCCCCCCTTCCCCATCCAATTCTTGGCTCTGTCTACATATATATATTACTTCTCTCACTCTTCCAAGCCTCAAATACCTTGTTTACCCTATATTCCCTGCCGCTGCTCAATTTACTAAACTATATGTATTGCAAACACCAGTTACCCTGCCTTGGCAGAAGACACCAGGAGAAAGAACTGCTGTGTGACTGGACTTCTCTACTGGGACTATATTGCCCTCCTTTCCTCCCGTCCACCCTCCCACCCAAAGCTAGTTCTACTTTTATAGGCACAGAATTTGACTGACAACAGGAACTTCCTGTTTGGGAGCAGGAAGTGAGTGATCACAGAACCACCAAAGACCCACCATCCTAGAAGGGCAAGAGTAGCTCTCCGGCCCCCTCTAGCTGCTGGAGGTCTGCTTCTGAGCACATAAGGGGTCTACTGAGAAATATAGGATATTCTTGTCTCAGAACAGGACAATCAGGAGCTTAAAGGGCACACAGGCAGAAAGTAAGGAGAGAAAGAGAAAAAAAAACAGAGGAAAGAGTAAGGATTGCAAACAGTTAAGGGGCCAGAAATAAGACATGATGGGAGTGGTGCAGTGCAGTGGCTGTGGAGCAGCAGTCTTCCGGGAGACGTTTTGGAGGATGCGGTGTTGTCCCATCTGCAGACACCTCTCTGAGCTGAGGGAGGAGGTTGCTCATCTCCAGGCTGAGTTGGCCAGGATTTGTGGGACCTCCTCTTCAATCCAGGGTCCACCAGTGCCACTGCCGTTGTCTCAGAGGTTGCCAAGAAAGAGGAGCGGTTGGACCACATGGGCTCAGGGAGGGTGAGGGTGGTGGAACAGAGGAGCATCCTCCAGTTGTACCGCTCACAATTCCTATGCCATTCTGGCAAAGTGTGGTTCCTCTATGGAGGCACCTGCAGTGGAGACCAAGGAGGATGCTGGGAACCTCCACAAAGGAGACCCACAGGAGGGTGGCAGAGGACCCCGCAGGGGAAGAAAACAACTCCTGGTGGGGGACTCCATTGTTAGGAAGGTAGATCTGGTGGAGGAAGGGGAGAGGGAGGTAAGGTGCCTGCCTGGCGCCATGGCTTGGAGGGACAGGGAGCGAATCCTCAGGATTGCCGGAGCAGCTGCACAGGGGAGGGAGCTGGATGTCATTGTCCACCTAGGGACAAATGACCTGGCTAAGAAAGGGATTAGAGAAGTGCAGGAAGAGTTTGTGGAATTGGGGAGGGCCTTAGACAAGCAGCACGCACGGTAACCTTCTCCAGAGGTGCTGCCCATCTATGGCGAGGAGAGGTTAGATATTCCACACCATGGGATTCAATCAGTGGTTGAAAACTGGTGTGGAGCTGAGGATTTGGCTTCATTGGGGACTGGGGTCCACCTGAGTGATGCAAGCCTATACTGGCATGATGGGCTGCATCTGTCTAGGAGGGGAACCAGGATTCTAGGTGATAGGTTTAAATGCTTCATTGGCAAGTATTTAAACTAGTCAAGGGGGGAGGCACTGGAAAGGAGCAGGGAAATCCTAGCCCCCCAACAAAATCATGGTAGTAAGTGTGGTAAACACCAACATAGAGGTGTCGATAGGGAGAAGGGCAGGGGTAAATGGAGAAAGTGACAAAGGCAAGAAGGACAGGGATGGGGCCAAAAGGAGTAAGGTCATCAGGAAATGGAGGGTAATGAGTACCAATGCCCGTAGTCTGAGCAACAAAGTCTCTGAGCTGGTGGCCTTGATGGAAGAGGGATGTCTGGATATCAGAGAAGTCACAGAAACATGGTACACAGAGAACCATGACTGGATGTTAACATACCAGGGTACATAACCTACAGGAGAGACAGGCAGGGGAGAAGAAGGGAGGAGTAGCTCTCTATGTAAAGGTAGGGATAAAAGCAACTGAACAAAAGAGTAAACAGGAGGAGGAGGCACTGTGGGTCACCTTGAGACTGGAAAGGGTACCAACCGCACAGGGTTGTGTACAGACCCCATGTCAGGGGGGGAATGGACAAGGATATGATAGAAGGCATTCTTAGAATGGCAGAGAAAGGGGAGATACTGTTGATGGGAGACCTGAATATGCCAGATGTTAACTGGAGCACATTTGCTGCAGCCACATCCAAGAGCAGGGCCATTCTTGATTCCCTACAGGTGGCAGGCCTCAGACAGCTAGTTTCAGAGCCCACTCATGAGGGAGCAATCTTAGACCTTGTACTCTCAAATGGGGGCAGTGACAGGATCTCAGATCTAGAAGTGGGTTGCCATCTGGGAACAAGTGGCCATCAAACAGTGTGGTTCACGTTAAACTCAGCTACAGAGTCATGCTTCACAAAAAGTGAGGGTACTGGACTTCAGGAGGGCTGACTTTGGCAAGATGGAGAGCCTCAGAAAAGCACTAGCAAACAGGCTAGAAGGAGGAGGAGCAACAATGGGGAATAATGAAACTGCCATCACAGAGGCAACAAGCCTTTGTGAGAAGCAAATAAACAAATCAAATGAAAGAAAAGCCACTATGGTTCTCAAAAGAGGTGGCTGTGAAAGTCAGGAAGAAAAGATAGCATTCCGGAAGTATAAAGAAACACAGAAGGAGCAGGACAGAGATCTGTACCAGTTAAGGCAGAAGGAAGCAGGGAGGGAAGTCAGAATAGCAAAGGCCCAAACTGAGGAAAAGATAGCCAACTCGGTTAAGAAGGGGGATAAAACCTTTTATAGGTACATCAGCGAGCGTAGAAAGACAAAGGGAAGGATAGTGATGCTGAACAGAATGAACGGTGGGTGGGCAGAGGGGGACAGTGAAAAACCAGGGATACTGAACGAATATTTCTGCTCAGTATTCACAAAATAGGAGGGGGAAGTGCCTAATCCAATTAACAGAAGCACTCTTGATAGGGGGGTCTATCCCAGTCCATTCACAGAAGAATGGGTTCTGCAAGAACTCCTAAAACTGAAGGTGGACAAAGCAATGGCCTTTGATGGAATTCACCCCAGAATTCTAAAAGAATTAAGGGGAACTAGTGAAACCACTGGCTACTCTTTTTAATAAATCATGGAGGATGGTGGTACCTGAGGACTGGAGGAAGGCGGATGTGATTCCTTCACAAAAGTGGGACCAAGACAGAGGCAGGAAACTACAGACCTGTCAGTCTGACCTCTGTGGTAGGGAAAGTGATGGAGTCACTTGAAGGAAAGAATAGTTGAGTACCTAGAGGCCAGTGGGCACAGGACCCAAGGCAGCATGGGTTCACAGCGGAAGGTCATGTCAGACAAATCTAATAGATTTCTTTGACAGGGTGACCAAAGTAGTAGACCAGGAGGGGCTGTGGACATGGCCTACCTAGACTTTAGCAAAGCATTTGACACAGTCCCACACAAAAGATTAATAGTCAAATTAACCAGCCTGGAGTGGGTCCCAGGGTGGCAGCCTGGGTAAAACATTGGCTGGACAACAGGACACAAAAGGTAATTGTAAATGGAGTCCACTCTGAAGAAAGAGGGGTTACTAGTGGGGTACCGAGGGTTCAGTATTGTCTGCCCTTTTAATATCTTCATAAGTGACATTGCAGAGGGACTGAAGGAAAAGTATGCATCTTTGCAGATGACACAAAGATCTACAACAGGGTTGATACACAAGGAGGTGTGAAAGGATGAGAAGGGACTTGGCAAGGTTGGAGGAATGGTCAGAAGTATGGCAGCTAGGATGCAATGCAAAGAAGTGCAAATAATGCACCTGGGAAACAAGAACCCAGGGAAGAATACACAATGGGGAGGAGGTAGTAACAACAACAAAAGGAAAGGGACCTGGGGGTAATCATATCAGATGACCTTAGGTTAGCGAGCAATGTGAGAAGGCAGGGAGGGCTGAGGGTATACTGGGATGCATAGGGAGAGGCATCAGCAGCAGAAAACAGGAAGTTGTTGTCCCTCTGTACAGACAGTTGGTGAGACCCCATCTGGAGTACTGTGTCCAGTTCTGGAGACCCCATCTCCACAAGGACATAAACAGGATAGAGGTAGTCCAGAGGAGGGCAACTAAAATGGTGCAGGGTCTGCAAGAGAAGCAATATGAGGAGAGACTAAAGGAGCCTAATATGTATACCCTTGAGGAAAGAAGGGAGAGGGGGGACATGATAGAAACTTTTAAGTACCTCAGTGGAATCAACAAAGTCCAAGAGGGTAGCATCTTTCAGAAAAGAGACGCAAGAACAAGGATACAATTTAAGATGGGGCGTCTAAGGGCAACGCGGAGGAAGCATTATTTCACAGAGGGTAGTGGATGCATGGAACAGCCTTCCTGAGGAGGTTGTGGGGTCTAAAACTGTGGGAGAATTCAAGAATGCATGGGACAGACATAAGGCAATTCTTGTGGGGGGTAGGAAGAAATAGGCTGTTGGTTAACTAGGATCTGCGGCCTATCCTGTAGGTAGGGAAATGGGCAGACTAGATGGGCCAAGCGGTCCTTATCTGCCATCAAAGTCTATGTTTCTGTGTTTCTATGTTGTACTGCTAGCATGCTACCTTGAAGTGTTCTCACTATGTACCATTTGTCTTCTCACCATCTATTGTCATCCGATGTTGTATCCTTTTATGTAATATCCTGCTTGTACTAAGTGTTCACATGAATACATGTTATACTATTGTTCTATCAAGTATTTTTATTTATGTATGTTCTTCATCAGTGTACATGTCTCAGGACCTCCTTGTGAATGAGCTTGCTCAATGGATTTTCCTGCAATAAACTTGAACTTGAACTTATGCTGACGATGCCATCATCTCCGTTATCAGGCAGACACCAGGCTACAATAGCATCTGAATTGCAAGCAAACCTCAGCAGCTTAGAACAGTGGTTTACCAACAATAAACTACTGCTTAGCTATAAAAAAACAAAGACCATGGTCTTCATGGTGCCGCAGAACAATTAGAGGTTCAACCCTCTATTAATACATAGCTCAAAAGGGGATACTATGGAACAAGTGGCAACGTTTAAATATCTTGGTGTTCACGTAGATGACATCCTTACCTTCTCCACTCATGTTGTCAATGGTGTGAAAAATGAAAACATAAAACTGGGCATCCTGTATCAACACAGGCAGTTGATGACCCAGGCCTTAAAACTAGTCACTAACAGTTCTATCCTCTCCACCATTGACTATGGCCTGGCCATCTTCAGTGCTGGCTCCAAGACAGCCCTTAAAAGAATAAGAATGCTCCTCAATAAGGTGTGCCAGTTGGTCTTGGGAGGCTAACAACCAGACCCATACCTCCTCCCTATACACCAAGACCAATTGGCTTCCCCTTCACCTAAGAGCCATGTATCAGACTTGTCTGCTAGTCAAAAAATTCCTGATGGACCGTATACCCCCCTCCACCTCTTGCCTATTTCAAAAAGCACAGCCAACTATCAGTACTAAACAAGCAACCAAAGGAGGACTTATATTGCCCTTCAAGCACAATCTTGCGGTAGCAGGAGAAATGCAAAGGTGTGTCTGTGTTGACGAATGCAGGGCACACTTTAGTAGGTGCCTCCCTCATTCCCCAGTTAGCCAGCATGCTAGCATTGACAAAAGAATTACGTAAAGTGGACACAACTTGTAGGAAATGTGCCGCTGCAATCAGAGATAAGCTTGTCATGCAGTGGCGCAGATGACACGCCTCCTGTACGTGCCTTTCCTGGTGAAGCATTTCAGTAAACATGGCTGCAGCACACAATCCCCGAAGGAAGCCAACATTGGGGGTACAATACCCTTGTTGGCATGTCTGGCCCCCCAACATTGTGTGGCACACTGGGAGCCAACCCCAGTGTGCTGCCGCTCACAGAAAGCCAACAGTGTCGGCATATTCCTGCCACCGCTCCAACCCCATTGTGTGGCACACTAGGAGCCCACCCCAGTGTGGCCAATATCACCCACAAAAGTCATGGGGCACACTGAAAGCCCACTCGAGTGTGCCCAGCATTTGTTTTATTTCATCTGTAAAGAAAGAAAATGGTCCCGTGACGTCCGTTTTTTTTTCTGTACCTGAAAAAAAGAGAACAGTCCCTTGTTGTCCACGGCACCCCCTTCCTCAACCCGCACCCACCCTCTGCGCATCCCACCTCCCCACACACCCTGTCACCCCATAGTTACCTCTGGAGGTCTGGCACTGCAATCTTTGGTGGAGCGGGAACACGTCTGGACTCTTCAAAGCCGAACTGCAAAATGAAGAAATGCCGGTAAGCTGTATAATGGCATCAATGGGGGGAGGTTCAACATAGGTGGATATCTCAGCCATTGTTTTGAATTTTGGCTCAAAATTTTCAACATAGGGTTCTTGGGATCCCACCTCATGAACACATGCACTGCCATCTCATTATTTGGTCTCAAAAGGTGATTTTGTGGTCACTGCATGGAATCATCTTTCAGGACCGATTAATGAAACAACAGTGCCACTGTTCATGTGGTGGGGCTCCAAAAAGCCTATGTTGCAAATTTGATGGAAAAAATTCAAAAAAATGACTGTATTATGAGCCTGCATTACGCTGTTTCCATGCACGCTCATAACTTTGACAATTTTTAATATTTTCACTCCAGATTTTCAACATTGCCTTTTTTTCACACATCCTAATGAACAGTATAGCTGTCATTTTTCACATCCTGCCCAAAATGTGTTTTTGCACATGTGGTGCACAATGACATGGTCGCTGTGGAAATCAATGTTCAGGACAAAGTAACAAAATCACAGTGACATTGTTCATGAGCGGAGGTCCCAAAATGCCTATGTTGAAAATTTGGTTAAAAACATCTTCAAAATAATTGTGTTATGGGCGTGTGTTGCACAGTTTCTACGCATGCTCTTGACTTGACCAATTTTTCATATTTTCACTTCAGATTTTCAATACTGCCATTTTTTTACACCTCCTTGTGGATAGTACAACTGCCATTTTTCACATCCTGCCCAAAATGTGTTTTCCCACATGTGGCACACAATGGCACGGTTGCTGTGAGAAATCAATGTTTGGGATAGATTAACAAAATCAGAGTGACACTGTTCATGAGCGGAGGTCCCAAAATGCCTATAATGAAAATCTGGTTAAAAAAATCCACAAAATAATTACTTTACGGGTGTGTGTTACGCAGTTTCTACACACACTCAAGACTTCACCAGTTTTTCATATTTTCACTCTAGATTTTCAACATTGCCATTTTTTTACACCTTCTCATGAACAATACAGCTGTCATTTTTCACATCCTGCCCAAAATGAGTTTTCTCACCTGTGGCACCAAATGGCACATCACTGTGCAAAATCACCTTTTGGCTAACGAACTGATAGTGCCACTGTTCATGAGACGGGGTCACAAAAAGCACATGTTGAAAATTTGGAGTGAAAATACCAAACACCCTGGCCATTAGGGTTTCAAACCATAACATCCCACCCTGTAGAGAATGACAGGTATCAGGGGTGTGACTTGGGATTGTCGGCTGTAATGCATACGCCATTCCACCCCTACCCCCACCCTGCAGCCAGTGACAGCTATTGAGGTGTGCCTTGGACTCTTTGGTCCCAAAGTTCACCCCATTCTCCTGTACTGCACACATCTCAGTATATTTCCTTGTGGAATGGGGTGAGAGTAAGGCCCGAAGACCCCAATGTACAATGCGACACTTGTCGGTGTCTGCAGGGTAGTGTGAGATGAACTGGTGTGAGCGTTATGGCCGATGACGCAAAGGCACATCCCAATGCCTGTCAGTCTCTGCAGAGTGGAGGTGGGGTTGGCATCAGTTCAATACTTTACTGCCATTCCTATTATGCATTTCTCTAACTCCTGCACTATCAATGCCAATGCCAGCAAGACAACATTCGGCATTGACAAATGCTTGTTTTATTTACTTTCTTTATTAAAAAGGTTTTTGTTGCAGAAAATACACACACCACTACACAAACAACAATATAACAAAGGTGCTGGTATAACTGCTTACCACACAGACATTATCAGTCAGATATAAAACCATTTTAACTGAGGCCAGCTAAAACTCCCTGCTGGCACTGATATGAGATGACCTGAACAAATGGAGTAAATACAGTAGCTATCATTGTAGGGGGAAATTATTGCTATAAAAATGACTATAGCCCCAAACATATTGAATATTTTGAACAACTTCTCCCCTTTTTATGTTGGCTTGCGTGCATGTGCAAGCAACATCTTGCGATAGTGCGGGTCTTGGGGGCGCGGCTGCTTTTGGGTGAATGCAGTGCACGCATCAGTAGGTGCGTCCCTCATTCCCCAATCAGCCTGCATGCCACCGCCACACCATGCATTCATAGGGCGAGCACATCAGGCAAAGGTCCGCTGCAATCCGAGCAAAGCTCGTCATATGCAGCGGTCCTTTGCTTGCCGTGCTAGCAGCCTTACTGACCATGGTCGGCGGGCGGCGTACTCCGTTTCCTGACATCGGGGTGCCCAATCCCCTGTCGGTAACCCCTGTGTTTGTGCCGACAGGGCCACTCCCTGTCGTGCATCCCTCCGCAGTGGAATGCCGAGGGGTGCCCAATCCCCTGCCCGCCTCCCTGGTTTCTTTGCCCGCTGACAGGGGAGCCCACTCCATCGGCATCACCCCCAACTGTTGAATGCCGAGGGGGTGCCCAACTCTTGGCTCACGGCCCCCTTCTTGTTTGCCGGGCGGGGTGCCCAATCCCCCACCGGCATTACCCCGTGTGTTGTGCCGACGAGGGTGCCCAATCCCCCATCGGCTACAGACACCTCCCACAAAACCCACCTAGGTGGCACGCTGGGAGCCCACCCCAGTGAGCCAACTGCCTTCTAATGCAAACCACCACATTTGTTTTCCTTTTTTTTTTTCTTTCACCTGCAAAACGAAAACATTCTCGAGTCTAGATGCCCCCACCCGCACCACCCACTGTGCACCCTGCCTCCTCACCCCCTCACCCTCCCACCCCATACTTACCTCTGACTCTGGCGTATGATCTTCCGTGGACCGGGAACACGTCTGCACTCTTCAAAGCCGACCGCGAACTGAGGAAATGCCGGTAAGCTGTATAATGGGATAGATAGGGTTTTTTCAACTTTGCTGCATATCTCAGGCATTTGTTGGAATTTGGGCACCAAATTTTCAACATGAGGTTTTTGGGACCCCTCCTCATGAATTCTGTCACTGTCATGGCGTTAATCGGCCTCGGAAGGTGATTTTGCAGTCACTGCGCGAAATCACCTTTCGGGACCCATCAATGAAATGACAGTGCCAGTGTTCATGGGTGGACTCTCAAAGCCTATGTTCCAAATTTGGTGGAAAAAATCCAACAAATGCCTGTTTTACAAGCGTGCGTTGCGCAGTTGCTATGCAGGCCCATAACTTCGCGCATTCTCAATATTTTAACGTCATATTTTCAGCATTGGCATTTTTGGGCACCTCCTTGTGAACAGTACAGCTGTCATTTTCCACATCCTGCCCGAAATGTGTATCCACACTTCCGGCGCACAATTGCGTAGTTGCTGTGGGAAATCAGTGTTTGGGCCAGATTATGAAAATGACAGTGACACAGTTTATGAGCAGAGCTTCTAGAATGCCTATGTTGAAAATTTGGAGCTGATACTCCATAAAATGACTGTGTTACGAGCGTGCGTTGGCAGATTACTTGCATGCTCGTATCGTCGTGCATTTGTGATATTTTCACTCTGGATTTTCACCATTGCCATTTTTACACACCTCTTGATGAACAGTACAGCTGTCACTTCACATATCCTGCCCAAAATGTGTTTCCGCACTTCCGGCGCAGAATAGCGTGGTCGCTGTGCGAAATCACTTCTTGGGACACTTGAGGAAATGACAGTGACTCTGTACATGAGCAGAGTGAAATGCCCTATGTTGGAAATTTGGGCCGAATCATACAGAACTGGCAGTGCTGCGCGTGCTTGCAAATTTCCCATGCACCCTTGCAACTCTGCAAATTCCGTATACTTGTATGCCACATTTTCAGCACTGGCATTTTATTACACCTCCTTATGAACTGTGCAGCTGTCATTTTTCACATCCTGCCCAGCATGTTTTCCTGCACTGCACTAACAAACACCCACAGGGACACCCTAATGCCTCTCACTCTCTGCAGCGTGGGGGTGGGTTGGCATCAGTTCAATACTTGACTGCCACTCCTATGCTGCATCTCTCTAACTCCTGCACTACCAATGGCAGCAATGCAACATTCAGCATTGACAAATGCTTGTATTAATAGTAACTGGTTTATGAAAACTGACAGAATATTCTCTTCCTTTTAATGGGAAAGAAAACCTCCCAGATTAAACCTCAAGAAACCTTTGGTCAAGTCAGAAGGGCGATGGCTTTCGACTACCTTGGTGGCAAGTCTACCACTGGGCCTTCTTATTAAAACAAACACCCTTTTAGTTCCAGCCTACACAAAATGCAGATACCGCCCCCCCCCCCCCTTGAATTAAGGTGGAACAACACTTAGTAAGATCTCTATCAATGACAGACTTGTTTCTCAAGATCCTGGCTCATTTAAGGAATCATCCCTCTATCTGTTTCAACTTGGCTCTGCAAAGGAATTACTACTCTAATGAATGATAAATCTCTTCCCTTACAGTACAGCACCTTATGGAATAGCCCCTTAGTTCAATCTAGTAATACATCCATAAAGAGCATGGGGTGGAGCAAAGCCAGCATTAACGCTGTCAAAGACATATTGAATCCTGCTAACAACTAATTCCTTTCCTTTGTTGAAATTCAAAAATACATAAGGGATACGCAACAGGGACCTGTGGAATAACATTATTTATTTTCACTGAGCTGTTTGACCTTGGGTAACCACATGAGTAGGGTGAGCCATGAGCGATGTGTCCAAGGTCAAACAGCTGGAATGGAAATAAATCATTTATTCCGCAAGGTCCCTGTTGCCTATTTCATTTACGCAACAGGCAGGGACCTTGTGTTGTGTATTATTGTGTTTTTAGATTGTAACTTTTTATTTTTTAAGAAATAAAATATGTGGGACTTTTTGGTGAACTAGTGTCTGTCCCTGTTCTTTGTCCCCTGTTGCTATGAGGGTTGCTAAGGAGGTGCTGCCGTGACACTGCTGCTGATGCTGCTACATGACAGCTGCTTGGCTCAGGTGTCGAGGAAACAAGTTTAAATAAAAGGTGGCGGCATTGCTGAGTGAAAGTGGCTGGGCATGTATCTGATGCAGATGACATGAGCAGTGCACCTTACTCTTAGAGAGAAAATTAAAAAATATTTGTTTTTGTTAAACCGTGATATAGAGTGACTTTTTTGTTCAACCATGATGTAGAGCGAGCACAATGTGAAAGACCATAATGTGGAGCACGCCCAAAATGAGTCCTGCGGGGCTGGTTGTTACATGACAGTTTGGGTTTTTATTTTTTTTAAAATGCTTTTTTTTTGTCTGGAGGACTTCTGAGATCACGCACCATTATTTGATGTGGGGACCTTGTGGACAGTTCTGCCTCTGAAGTGGGAGAAGGAAATGAGAGTAGTGTTTGAAGTGAATACTGCAGGTGGTAGGAGTGAGTAAAGTAAAACTGTCAGTGGGTCTCACCTGGAGACAGAAATTAAGGGATTTAAAAACAAAACAAGCAAGTGTTTCTTTTTTGTTTGTTTGTTTCAGTAGTATGGGAGGCATTATAGTAAGGCTGTACCCAGAGTTGAAAGAAAGGTGAAGTGGGAGGGTGAGGAGGAGGGAACGAGTAGTGGTTCTTAAAAAGGAAATCAAACAGAAATGAATCTTCTTGTGAAGCAGTCTGCTATTCAGAGGCGTGTGAGGGGGATGCTGATTGAATAACCATTGTATGTAACTGAGTCGGAGTCTAGTGGCATTGGTTAGAAACTGAAACTATGGAAGAAGTGCCAGAATGACTGGGGTAGGGGAGATAGTGATGTAGCTACCGTGCACATAAACAGAAGATGACATAGCTACAATGTACATAAATCCTGGTGCCCGATTTCCAACACAGAGCAAAGCAGAGTGCAAAATTTTGTGCAACTGCCCAGCAGCACAAAGATACTATATTCTGTCAGATAGCATACTGGTGCTATCTGATGGAATATACAGCCATGTTGGCACAGTGCTAAGTCAAGCAGCACTGCCCGACATGTATCCTGAAGTGCGCCGCTGGAGTGGATAGCACCAAAGCGCTATCATCAGTATTCAAAGGGACCCATGCAAATGAGCCCATTAGGCATGCAAGGTACTAAGGGGCCACTTGAATGCCCATTACGGGATCATTTACATGGTTAGTGCAGCAGCTTGGTCTGGCACTGCCCCCCTTCCCCATGGCCCAGGTCCAGACATGTGTTGAAGTCCCTGGTGCCTAGTGGTCCCCTCCTGCCCTCTGATCATCATCCTGTATTCAAAACCACATCCTCCCTGGTGCTAGTGGTCTCCCTTTCCACCGATGATAGCCAGTGTATGACCCAAACCCACCTTAGTGCCTAGTGTTCCCCCCTTCCTCCTGCCCACCAGCCCGTAACATAGAAGTGAAGCTGCCTGATACCTAGTGTTCCCCTCCACCCAATTGCTGGTCAGAAACAGTAATAGAGTCCCCCAGGTGCCCAGTGTCTCAAGCCCACCCTCTGGTCTGGACCTGTTAAAGTTATTAGATGTCCCTAGTGTCCAGTGGTCCCCCCATTCACCGATCCCCAGCCCCATTCCAAGCACACCTTCCATCCCTGTGCAGATGCCCCCACTAAGCTGTATGTTGCAGGGAAATAACAAACAGTAGTCCCTGGTGTGTTCTGGTAACCTAAGATCACCAGTACCACTGCAGCCATGTAGTACTTCCCGGCGTCAAGTGGCCCCTGCTCCCACAACAGCACCGCATGCCCACCCAACCCCCATCCCCTTATCAGAGTCCTCAGTGTCACAGGAATGCATATGGTGACCAGCGCAGCCTCCTCACACCTCCTTGGCTGTCCACCTTATGCTCAGGCAGGGAGCGTGCATCTTATTTATATTACAGGGCATGTCACCCTGTCTTGTAATAAGACATGCACTCCCTGCCTGGACATATGGCGGCTGGCCAAGGGGGGGAGAGGAGGCTGTAGCAGTTGCTGTATGCACTTCTGTGGCACTGAGGACTCTGGTAAGGGGACAGGGGATTGGGTGGGCATACATTGCCATGGTGGGGGGGCCACTAGATGCCAGGGATTACAACATGGCCATGGGTGGTACAGGCAATTGGGGGAAGCAGGACACACAAGGGACTACTGTATGTTATTTCCCTGTTATATACAGCTTACTGGAGGTATCCACACAGGGATGGATGGTGAGTCTTGTACAGAGTCGCGGATCTGTAACGGGGGGGCACTGGATGCAGGGATGTCTAGTAACCTTCATGGGCTGGGACCAGAGGGCGGCTTTGGGACACTGGGCACCTGGGCGACTCTATTTCTGTGTCTGACCGGCGGTTGAGGGGGGGCACTAGGCAACGGGGAGGGTTTGTTTTACTGTATAAGCCAGTGATTGGAGGGCAGGGGAGTCCACTAGGCACCAGGGAGGTCTTGTATCATACACGGGATGGCAGTCAGTGGGGGGGGGCACTAGGCACCAGGGCTAACTGCCTTGTGCATGGCGACAGTGTTCAGGGGATGGTGTACACTAGGCACCAAGGCTACCTGCCTTGTGCAGGAAGATGGTGTTAGGGGGTTCCATGGACCACAAGGTGGGGCAGGTGTGCTCCCCCACTGACAGCTGGGTACATTACTATAGTAACTCCAGCAGCTGTCAGAGTTGCCCAGAGTAAGTCAGAGTTTTGTTCAGCGGTATTTCCATTGTGAAACTGGACCACGCTGAGCCCTTTTGTGCAGCGAAAATACACTGAATATAGGGTTGCATGGCTATTCCTGTCCCCGCCCATACCTTTACCCACCCACATACATTGGGCCAGATTCTCAAAAGGTTGCGAATGGTGCAAAGTGACTTGCACCAACAGGAATGACGCAAGTAGCATTTTGCACCATTAGTTGCACTCTGAGGGATTCACAAAAGCCGCCTGCAACATGACGCAGGCTGCTTGCACCAGAGTGGACTTACGCCATGGTTGCACCAACGCCATGGCTACGACATGGTGCAAGGGGGTTTACGGCAGTACCTGCACCCTATTTACAAAGGGTAGCTGCCACAAACCCTAATCTGGAATTCTCAAACAACCCCCAGAGGACATCTGTCAAAGTACATTTGCACCAGCTATGAACTGGCATAAGTGCACTTTGCCGTCCACCAAGGGTTGCGCCGATGTGACAGAAGTGACCCCACAGCCCTTCCCAAGATCACACATAAGCCCCCCCCCACATGTCCAGATCCCCAACAGTATTAAAAATGAAGCTTGTGTGGGCTACCACCCCCTCAGTCCTGAACCCCTAAAATTTGCAACATTGAAGCCCTTGTAGGATAGTGGACCCCCTCACCCCCCCCACTCCCCAATATGTTGTTATTCCAGTTATACAATATGAAGTATATCTTATGCACAATGTAGCCTTGGTGGTCTAGTGCCCTCCCATGCCCCGATTTGCCTGCACAGTGCCATGTTAATATTAAATGTCAACCCTAGTGAGCAAGTGCCTCCCCGTCCCACCCCAATCTGCCAATAAAATGTTATACTAAAGTACATTACAACCCCAATGTCCCCCCTACCCCACCGACCCACTGATAAATTGTAGTAATTAAGTACAGTAAATCCCTGGTGATTCAGTGTCCCCCACCCCTCACCCCAGCAAGTAGCACCCACCAGCCCACTCCCCCATCCCAGCCCCAGATAAAACGACTGCACAGCCCTCCTCACACCTCCACGTCTGGCAGACAAATTAACTGTCAGAGCATGTACTGTATACTGTCAGAGCATGTACTGTATACTGTCAGAGCATGTCAGAGCATGTACTGTATACTGTCAGAGCATGTACTGTATACTGTCAGAGCATGTCAGAGCATGTGCTGCGTACTGTCAGAGCATGTACTGTATACTGTCAGAGCATGTACTGTATACTGTCAGAGCATGTACTGTATACTGTACGCACTCTAACAGTTCATTCAGCTGCCGGCCACAGAGGTGTGAGGGGGGCTGTGTAACTGTCAGAGCATGTACTGTATACTGTACGCACTCTAACAGTTCATTCGGCTGCCGGCCACAGAGGTGTGAGGGGGGCTGTGCCGGTCACTGGCTCTAAGTGATAACGGTGATCACTCTTACGGCAAATGTACATCGACGAAAATCAATGTTGCCAATGTACATTCCCGGCGCATGGCAAAAGGATGCTGGGGACTGCATTTTTTGGTTTATGTGCACCTCCCTACTAAAGGATTCTCAACTCCAGAGGGGTGCATGTCGGGGGGGCAAACTGACAAAAATTTTTTAAGTCGGGCATGCAACAAAATGAACGCGCACTCAGAACTGAACCCTGGACCCTTGCAGCCCTAGCCTGCTACCCACCCACCATGCCATAGGGCCAGCTCGGCAACCCACCACTACACTATGCCTCATAAACCCTCCCTCCCCTTCTACCCATCACATGGTGTGCCCGCTCCCCCCCCATGCATGTACATATAATGACAGGATGTCACTATATCCGTATTCGCCCCCCTATCCAGTAGTCCTGTGAACTGACACCGCTATTGAGTAGCCCTTTTTGTAAGTGTTCAATAGTGGATGCCCTTATCACAGGATACCCCGGTCACCAGATCTGGGTCTGGGATGGAGAGGAGTGGGCTGGTGGGCGGTACCTGCCAGGGTGGGAAGGGTAGGGGCCACTGAATCACCAGGAATTTAATGTACTTAATTGCTATAATTTACCAGTGGGTCGTGGCGGGGTGGGGGGGGACATCAGGGTTGTAATGTACTTTAGGGTAACATTTTACTGGCAGATTGGGGCAGGGAGGGGAGCACTTGCTCACCAGGGTTGCCATTTTATATTAAGATGACGCTGTACAGGCAGATCTGGGCTTGGGAGGGCACAGCCCACTACCACAATGGCTTCGGAGGCGCAGGTGCCACCTGACCACCTCACAGCGTGCAGCATTCTCTTTGGATGTGCCCTCTGTTTGACCAATGCTGTAAGTCACAGGATGCATGCACAGGGACCCTGTCCGATACTGAATCAGGTGCACGGTCCCTGACACAGGGGCTGTTGGTGCAAGCTGCCATTGACGCAGCTTGCATCCAGCCTTTGAAAATCGGGCTCATTGTGTTCTGAATGGGCGCTAACCCCATTTGCCTGTGCAATTTCCCTTTTGAATATCGTGTTCCGGTGAAAACCCTGGTTTGCATGGGGAAAACACCCATCAGTGCCAGCGCAAAATTTTGAATATCAAACCCCTGATGACGTTGCTACTAAATAAATAAATTGAATTTATGTACACAGTAGCTCAAATATTAAGATTTATGTAATGGATATTTTGTTCACACCTACTGCATAAATACAGAATAGCAAACCAGTCCTTTTAGTTATTTTTACAACAGTGGCAAGCATTATCATCAAATAGTCTTGATGCCGGTTTCGCATTTCAATAAAATGAGGAAAGGTCTCAGTTACTAAAACAAGCCCAAATGAGAACAGTGCTAGTCTAGCTTATAAAGTCATGTTAGAATCAGATGTTTCTGTCACTATCTCAGCTAGACTGAAATGGGAACAAGAACTGAATATGGGGTTCATTCCAGGAGTTCGGTGCTCCTTGTGGGACAATGCATTCTAACATGCGAAAGAGAAACAGTCTAGACTAATGCAGTTTAAGATCTTACATCATTGTTTCATGGTACCTCACAAAATAAGCAAACCGTATCATTGCAGTTCTACAAACTGGCCTACATGTAGTTCTGAATCTGCTGATATATTCCCATATAGTATGGCTCTGTCCTGAGATTTTACACATTTGGAAACAAAGCCATGCTGTGTGCCAACAGATGTTTGAACAAAATTACCTTTTTCCTCCAAACATTTTTATCCTGGGTGACACCTCATCACCGCACAGTGTGGAGAAAATTCATCAATGATGGTTATTATTTGCAGCCTTGACATTTCAATAGCTCATCCTAAAAAAACTGGAAAAAATCTAAAATCTGCCGCAATAAGAGAATTACTAGATATAATGAGATTTGCCACCAACAATGAAATAATCAGTTAATTTCTGATTAGATGGGTTTGTTTACCAGAATTTTAGAATCTTTTTCATGTCCAATGTTAACTGAAATCTTTTAGGTCATTTTCTGGGTTTAATCTTTTGCATGCCTAGCTGTTTATTTTATCCTAGTAACTGGTGTATGTAATAGTTTACAACATTGTCACTTTCCTGTCATGATATCTTTGCATATGTTTATTGAATCCTTTTTGTTCATAAAAACCTAATAACAATTTATGTTGAAAAAAAGTCAAACAAAACAGTGTCAAAAAAGGAACGGTTAACAGGGACGATAAAGCTCCAAAAACACAGAACAAACAAAATCAGAACGCAAAACAGACTGCTGATACTTTCCAAACCTAGATATTAACCAAATGCTTGTTTAAATAGATGGACCCTAAGTCCCTTCTGAAATGTCTACACTGAGGATGAGCTCCACAGACTCAAAGGTAAGGCATTCCATATAGACAGAATGGCAATAGTAAAGGCCCGTTCTCTGACTGCCTTAAACGGGACCTGGAAATAGATAGAACTTGGCCTCAGTGAGGCGGAAAGGGTGACCCCGACCATATATGGTTAAGAGATAGGGAGCCTGGACCTGTGCAGGCTTTGTATGTTAACAACACAAGGCTGATGTTAACAACACAAGGCTGAAAGTAGTGCACCAATGTATAGACAGACAGTGTAGCTCACGTGGGACAGCAGTGATATGTGTGAATGTGTTAACTGCGACAGTCAGCCTAGCCTTGGCTTTTGCACCAACTGCAAGTAGCAAACCAACCGCTCAGACAGCCCAAGGAATAAAATGTTTCAGTACTCAATTCTTTATGTCAAGAAGGTGTGTGCCAGGGTCCCTAGATTCATGTGCTCAAGATAGGGCTTGATATAGGCAAAGGCATGGAAACTTGTTGAAATTAGCTTTGCAATAAAATGTGTGAATTTTGGCAAATTCACTTTGATAGCAACCACAATTCTTGTATTTATCCACCAGACAAATTTCCCAAATTTGTACAGTGAAACTATGAAAATTGCCAATTCACTGGCAAATTAGCCAGTGTATGTAATTCTGTAGTGTGAATCTGGACAATTCGTAGGTGAAAAACAAGTAAACCGTAGGCTTTAAATTACATAAAAACCCTCCCTCACTCTCTGTGGCGTGATTCCTCTCTCATCTACTAAACACTTTAAATCTTTTATCACCCTCCATCCCCTGGCCAGCACCACCCCGCCCTGGTGCATTTATGGATAACATTTCATCCCCAGTTCCCACCACTGATATATACCAGTCCCACACCCACACACCAAACCCAGTCCTCCATCTTCCCTCACCTAACCAGACCCTATTTTACAAGTAGCCCCACCACCCACTCGCCCTCTGGCCCCCGCCACCCTCCTCCCCCCACCAGGCCCAGAAAAGAGTTTTTAATGTAATGCTGTTTAAAGAACACAGTCCTCGGTATGACATGGTCGCATGAATGGAAATGTTGAATGATATCGTCTTTGCTCCTAGTAAAACCTGATTGGCTGAAACTCCAGAGAGAGTACTCATGTCCCCCATGGTGCCCAGAGGCAACCTCCACCACCCACAGCAGTCGGTGAACATTATGAAATGAGTGCCTGTCCCTGATAAAACCAGTTAAGTCATCCTTGACTAGCTGTGGAAGAACACCCTCAAGCCTTCTGACCAATACATTGGCCAGAACCTTGCTATTACAGTTAAAAAGAGAAATCAGCTTGTAGGCAGAACAAAATGTGGGGTCCTCACTCTCTTTATGAATAAAAGAAATGACAGTCAGATTAAAGGAGACCACTCTCTTCCTTGGCCTCCAAAAACATGTTATACATATGGGTCCACGCAGACTCATCCAGTAACCAATAACCCATCAGGGCCCACTGCTTTACCCTTTGCCAGAGAGTGGGCCACCTGTCTCACCTCCCCCACTGTCAGTGGTCCATTTAGGTCTCAACCTCTGTCAATGAAAGGAGAGTCACCTGATACAGGAATGCTTCAGTCGCAGCCCCCTTCTCCCCAACCTCACTCCTATATAACCTAGAATAGAACCTAAAAGTTTACTCTCAGGGATTATTGATAAATTGCCATTCCTGTCCCTCACAGCCGGTGATTCAGCTTGACCTCGCTTGGTGCCTAGCAGTATTAGTGGACTGGGTTTATTTCGCCACCAACATAAGTACTGACTAGCATAGATGAAATAAACCCAGTCCACTAATGACACGCTTGGCACATGGCAGGAGGAAGTCAAACAGGGTCACGGCTGTGAGGGACAAGAATGGCAATTTAACCAATAATCCTCACAAGTTGTTAGAAAACTTTGTAGGTTCTATTCCAGGTTATAGTTATTAGTGCCACTGATCAGTTCCCTGTTTATGGCCTCACAGGCCACAAGAAGATCTCGCATAGTACTGTCTCGGGGGTCATGAAGTGCAACCAGTTCCAGCTTCTTGGCCATGTCTTCCAGGTTTTCAGCTTGTCCCATTTACCCTTATGGAGGGCAGCCATATAGGCTATCACCACACCCATCATATAGGCCTTTCCCGCCTCCTAAAGAGTTTTCTTGGAAGGGGCAGTAGGAGCATTAGTGCTCACAAACAAAATTCCATCTACCAGCCAAATGCTCTTTAAATTTCTGGTAAGAGAGCATGTAAGTCGGAAAGTGACAGGAGCTAGGCATCTTGCCCTTGTGCCCACCTTTAAATGTCACCACAACCCTATCATGGTACAATACCATTATTTAACTAATGTCTGCATGGGAAACCTACCATACCACATCCTAGGGACCATAATGTAGTCAATGTGGGACCAGGTCAGGCGTGCATTAGAAAAAAAAAGTAAATTCCTTGGTTCCTGGGTTCATCTTGCACCAAACATCGACCAGTCTTTTTTTTATTTATTATACTTTTTGCCCCTTGTTCTGAGGCTATCATCCACCTTCCTGCATGTACCTTGCCCTCCAATTGCCACCGTCCTCCACTGTCACCGATACTCCCTGGCTTTCTCCCCAGGGTGGGGTTGTGGCACCGCTGTCTACGGACGGGGAAAAGTGCCAGCTACCCACATTGCCTCCCTGGCTTTCCTCCCAGGGTAGGGTTCAGGGCCTGCAGTGGCCCACAGCACCATAATTAAGTCAGTGGCATGGTGGAGTGGTGGAGAGCTGTACAGGCCAGGCGCAGAGGTGGTGTCATGAGTCAGGATCAGGAATTATTGTATGCCCACTGAGGAGCCAGACGTGCACTAATGTCAGGGCACTGAAGCGCAGACGTCCACTGACTCCCCCCCCATGAATGCCCTCACCCTGCCAAATACCAAGCCTCCACTGGGTGTCACTGCAGCATGGTGCATGTCCCTCACTCACCCCGAAGGAAGGAGAGCTGTCGCAGGATGTTCAATCCTTTCTTCCCTCCCCCAGCCAGCCCCAGTGACCCGAATTTGTTCCCAAACCAGGGTCGCCGTTGTGGCGTGAGGTGTGGCATCCAGCGCCTCCACCCTCACTGCCACTGGGCCAAACATTGACCAATCTATTTCCACCAAACCTGCACCCCATTGCTGAGTCACCAGATCCAATCTCTGTGGAGCAGGTGACCTGTTCAAGCAGGGGCCAAACATGCAGTTGAAGTTCTCTCCTGAAACTCGGCCCAGGAACTGCTCTTTCTGTAAAAGGGACAGCATTTGATCATAAAACATGGGGTCTCTGTCAGTGGGAGCATAAATATCCCCAAAGGTGATGGAATTCCCCTTGATCCTACCCTGGACAAACACATATCTATGTTTGTTGGGTCCACTACTACTATTTATATATATAATATATAAAAAGAGGTGGCATAGCATTGACCGACCCATTCCCTAACCAGCTTGCCATGCTCCACTGAGGCCAAGCGAGTTTCTTGGAGCATCGTAACGTTAACCCTATGCCTCTTGAGCACTGTATGAACTTTCTTCTGCTCTATCTGGGAGTCATGCCTGAAAATAGGCATTTCTGATGTCTAGTGCACTTACGCAGTTATCAAAAACAAGCAAATAAATAAGATCTGCCCTGGACATTCCATGAGCAGGTCATCACAGAATACATAACCATAATCTCATGTCCCATCCTAAACCTGGGCAGGACAATCTCCCGCATGGGCCACAACATCACCCTCCACCACTCACTGGGTGTTCCCTCATAAAATTAAGAGCCCCCCTCCATGCAGCTTCAAATGGCAGTAGGTACTCTGATTGTGCGTCATGGTAACAGGAACAAACCTATATTAACAGGTCAAAATCAATAACAAGGAAGAACAGTAATGCAACATACAACAAGCACAATCACAGAATAAAATACCCCCCCAAACAGCTCCATCACTGACACCAAACAGTTCAAGCTAACAACATATTGTGATTCTTTACAAAGCCCTCCATCACCTACCAATCCCACAATGCACATCTTTTCTCCTGCTCTCTCCCTCCGTCCCTGACCCTTGCAGCACCATGTTCTGTGCAACTATTATATTCTGACTCAAGCATGAGTGTCAAACCAAAACCCCCTGGGTCACAGCAAACACAGTAGGGGTGCAAAAGCCTCCACAATCACAACCCAGGTTTGAGAACCTGCAATTAAACACAAAAAAGAAACCCCCAGTCACTCTCTCACCATGGCCGCCCCACTCATCAACAAACACGATAAAATGAAATTGCACCAACCAAAGACCAGGCCTCATTCTCCCTCCCCAGTTCCCCAACCAGGCACCTCATCCAGATAACAGTGCCCCTCAACCCATTTCTTGGCATAGTCACCCACCAAGCCCTCCCCCAGTATGCACCATCCCCAGGCAAAGCTCTCTAATATCCCGCGCACTACACTGGGGGACTGCCAATAACCAGTGACAGGAAAAGCTGCACACCTCACAGTCCTCTGCCCTGGGCCTGCCCACAGCAGCAATGAAAACAATCTAGGATCCAAAGGGTGTGATCCAAGAAAGGGAAGTACATCAAGCCCCAAGCAAGGAGGTGGGATCAATCAAGATGGTGGTTGCAAGTCTATGCAGGTCCCCGTCCCCCACATCTCCCTCAGCCTGAAATCCTCCAGCTGCAACACATACCCCCCAATGCTTCTGCAAAGGAGACATTCCAGGAATGGCAGCACCAGGCAATCAAATCAAATCCAGACCAGGGCAGTCCCACAGATGGAGGTAAAGGTATACCCTCCCTCCCAGCAAAAGGTGCCGTAGTGCCTGTTAGACTGTAGTGACTGCCACCACCCATTCCCCCTTCATTGCCAGATGCAGTTGTAACAATCTAAGGTGATGGGCACCAAACAAAAGGGAAGCATGCCTCACTAGCAGAGATAAATGAGGGAAGCTGCTTGTCTGTGGCCCTCCATATCATCTCACCTTCAACCCTGAAGGTGTCATCGGAAATAAGCAGGGGGCCCCTTTCCAAGCCCACAACGCTACTGCTCCCCAGAACTCCACCACCAGAGGAGAAGCATGATTAAGTGTTTATAATATGCTTTATTGAGATTTTACAGATAAATCAAGCATTACAATACAAAACACACAATATATCATCATTTAGCATCTGACATTCTGCATTGAGAATTCCCCCAATCCCCTATCCCTTCCTCTATCCCTTGAACATTTCTCTCCCCAACTTCCACTGTTACAGAATGATAAGTCACAATCTAAAATCACCTCTTCCCATACCCCATCCTCTGTCTCTCTCTCTCTTTAATAAAGGACACTTCTAATCAGATACTTAGATTCCCACCAGGACACATTAAAGTAAGAAGCACCAACTTGCTCCTTACATCATTTCTTCTTTCCTAGAAAGTTGAAGTGTTAATGACCAACAGGATTTTTTAACCTCTCAGCCATAAATATTGTAAATTGTTACCATCTCTTGTTAAATTTGGATGTATTATGAAATTGTGAAGCTATCAGCCTTTCAGCATAAAAGGCTGTATGAACCTCTTGAACCTATTCTCTAAAAGGTGGTGTTATGCCTTTAATCCAGTATCTCATTATAAGAAGTAATGTAACTGTAGAGATAAGCGCAAAACAGTATTTATATGTTAGAGACTGTATGGCTGAAAGGTTACCCAATACACATGTTTCTATATTAAAATTGTATGATCCTTGAAACAATGGATCCAAGAATGTTGTTACCTGTTGCCAAAAATTATGAATTATGGGGCAAGACCATATCATATGTTTTAAAGTACCAAGGTCTTGAAGACATCTTGGATACAATCCATTTTGCGCTTTACCCATTAATTTAAGTTTTATTGGTGTATAATATACATTATGCAGTATATTATATCTTATAAGTCACAATCTGTCCTGTTTTAAGAGTCTATAATTATTCCTCCAGATTTGTTCCCAAATATTGGATTCATGTGAAATATCCATTGCATGTTTCCAATAAAATGCTATTGAGGAAATATTCAGCCAAAATTTGTCCAATAAGAATTTATAGATTTGAGAAATAGATCTGGATTGAGTGGTAAATTGAGATAATGACCCTAAGAACTCCTCAGTCCGGGAAGACCAAGGTGAGAATCCTAGACTAGCCTGGATACATTTCTTAATTTGCAGGTATTTAAAAACAGGCAGACTCTTTCAGCCCATATTTTGCTGAATTTTTTTAAGGGGATCTATTGTATTATTTGATATAAATTCTGACAGAGATGCCCCTTTTAAATCACTCCAGAAGGAGGGAGAAATAGGCTTGTTCCCTATTTGCAAGTTCAAATTATAACACAGCAGTTGTCCCAAATCCCATTTATTATCCAGTTTAAACAATGTGCATAACTGAGTGTGTGCACTCACTGACCATGCTATAGGGCTATCATGCCAGGATTTAGGCAGTGTTTTTGTATGGAGTACGTAGTAAAGCATTTGTCGATGAAAGATACTCCCGGGCCCTAGCTCTTTCTATTTTAAGCCAATCTAACTGCGACTCTGCGCAATCTTGTTGTGTCAGCCACTGAAGATATTTGCAACTCTGGAAAGCTAAATAGTAGAGAAATAAATGTGGGATGCCTAGCCCTCCTTTTCCCTTCTCCCCTGTGAGTTTACGTATTGCCTGTCTAGGTCTTTTATCTTTCCACAGGAAAGCTGTCCACATGGATTCAACCTTTTTAAACCATGCTCTAGTGAGGGGAAAAGTAATATAGAGAGAGGGTACGTTAATCTGGGAAAAATCACCATCGTAATTAGGTTGGCTCTTCCCCATTAGGATAAAGGTAAACGTTGCCACCTCTTTAGATCTTGTTGCATCTGTTTAATAACCGGACCAATGTTTAATACTTTCAATGTATTAGTATCCGAGGTTATTGCAATTCCTAAAAATGTAATAGATTTAGATGTCCATTTCAGGCCTAACTCTTCTACCTCGTTCCTAGTGCAAGCTGAGTTCAAAGAAAGAACCGTTGTTTTATTATGGTGCAGTTTATAACCCGACAATATACTAAAATTCTTTTATTTTCAGCACCTCTTTAAGGGAAGCTTGCCAACAAGAGAGATGTAGGAGAATGTCATCCGCAAACATGGGCATTTTTTAGTTCTCCTTCCCTATCCTTATATCTTTTATTTCCTTTGCCCCATTAATTTTCCTAACCAAGGGTTCAATATATAGATTAAATCGCAAAGGGGACAAGGGGCATCCCTGTCTAATATCTCTTGTTAGGCTAAAACTATTAGAAATGGCCCCATTGCAGGAAATTCTTGCTGAAGGGGATGTATATAGAATTTTAATCCATTGTATAAATTCTAAAAGTGATCCATATCTAGGTAAGATATTGAATGTGTAACCCCAGATAACCCTGTCAAATGCTTTTTCCCCATCGAGGGACACCAAGATTTTGCCATTGTTGGTATCCCCCAAAGCGGAAAGCAAATGACAGATCTTTCTAAAATGATCACTTGAATGTCTCCCAGAGATAAACCCTACTTGATCTTGTCCTATGAGGTTAGTCCAGACCTTCTTAAGGTGGTGAGCTAATATATTTGCCAATAAATTTATATCCACATTTAGTAGTGATATCGTCTATAGTTTTTGGGCCTAGTTACATCTTTTCCTGGTTTGGGCAATATCACGATTCTAGCCTCTAGTAGTGTTAATTCCTTGATAGTAAAATAATATAAATAATTAAACAGGGTTTTCAAATAAGGAACAAGCTCCTCCTTGGAAGTTTTATAAAATAATGAAGAAAAACCATCAGGCCCAAGTGCTTTGTCTAAAGGTAATCTTTCTATAGCCTCCCTAATTTCCTGTATGGTGACGTCCCCTATAAGCTCTAATTGCTGTGCTGTTGTAAGTTTAGGGAGTTCCACATCAGAAAGAAAGCTCTCTAAATGTTTACAGAATTCAGGGTCTGGATGTGGGGCTGTATATAGTTCTGTATAGTATTTTTGAAACTCGTTTACTATACTCTCTGGGTCCGAAATTATTTTCCCTGTGCTATTATCATGCAGACAGGATACCCAGGTAGCCTCCTTTTGTTTTTTCACTCTTTCAGCAAGTAATTTCCCTAATTTTTCTCCTTGCCCTATATAGGTAGCTTTCCATTTTGCTGCTAACTTCAAAGTAAGATTTAAGGAATAAGCTGCGTATTTAGCTCCTAGAGAGTGAAGTTCTTCCCACATAAGTTTGTCCGTTGATTGGTTTAAATGAGTTTCAATAAATCTTATTCTAGTTAACCATTCCTCTACCTGCTTAGATTGCTTATGCTTTCTTATAGTAGCTAATCTAATAAGTTCGCCTCTCCACACAGATTTCATAGCCCCCCACAAGATGTCTTTCGCCTCTACCGATTGCTGATTACCATTCCATGAGTCAATAATGAATGTTCTCATGTGATTCACTATTTCCTCCTCTGCTAAAAGTTGATTATTAATGGACCATGACTTCGAGATTTTTTGGTAATTTTGAAATCTCGATTTGAGCCAAATTGGAGAATGGTCCGACAAGACTCTGAGATATATACCCACTTCCTCAACCCCTTGCAAAGCAATCGTACTAAGGAGAAAATAATCTATGCGAAAATACACCTTGTGAATGACTGAGACCTTCAAGTACCTGAAGGGTTTGAACAAAGTAGACAACAGGTGTATGTTCAATCTGAAATGCGGAAGGGAAACCAGAGGACACTCTATGAAGCTGGAAGGGGGCAAGTTCAAGAGGGAACTGCGAAGGCACTATTTCACAGAAAAGGTGGTGGCAGGGTGGAACTCTCTATCAGAGGAAGTTGTATCATTGCAGAGTGTTGGGGGCTTCAAGAGGGGGTGGGACAGATTCAAGGGGAAGGTATAAATCGGGAAGGGGTGGGAGATGTGGGGAGGGCATATGAGGGAGGTGGGGGCAGCTGCAGTCTAATGGACTGAAGTGCTGCACACTCGAGCAGACTAGCTAGACCGAATGGCCTGTATCTGCTGGCAACTTCATATATTCGTGTGTCCGGATAGGAGTTAAGTCCAAACAAAAATTAACTTTGATAACCGAGGTGCAGTACATAGGTCAGCCCTGATTCTTGTCCCGCTCATCAATCAAGCACTGTGCCTTGTTCATGTCTTGGAAAGAATAGGTAGGTAGCTCCTTCTAGTTTCACCCCAACCATGGCTGGGTAAGCAACCACAAAATCCAGTTTTCATTCTCGAAGGGTGTCAAGTACAGGGCCACAAATATTTCACTTCTGCTGAAGCCGCAGAGAGGAGTCCTGAGAAAGATAAAAGCGGCTCCTTTCATAAACCAGCTATTTCTTGGTACAAAAAGCTGCCGGTATTGCCTGCTGGTCGCCAAAATGGTAAAGACAGAAGATGATCTGGTGAGGCAGTTGGCCCAGTGGAAGGTGAGGCATGAGGGCCCTGTATACTCATTTGATCTTAAGGCCTATCCCCTTTAATTTCATCCCAAGAAGCTTTAGCAAAGTCCCTGCTCAAAATTTAAGGATATTCTCTCCTTCTTTGCCTTTTGGGAGGCCCCATAACTTAAGATTAGATCTTAAATTTTAATTCTCCAGATATTCAAGCTGGTCTCTCACTCCAGATGTGCAGCTACAGGCCAGCCTGGATATCTTCCAGGCTCAATACACACTGCTCCACTTCAATCAGTCTCTGTGTCTTGCTAGCCACTTGGGAAGCTAATTCATGAAGTTTGCCAGGAAAAGTATCCAGCATTGGCACGAGGGTGGCAAGAACCCGATCGGTAATGGTCCATCTGAGGATCGCCATCTAGATGGCAGAAAGTGTTACTGTGTCAGAGCTCACTTGCTGTTGTGCGCCCGAGGTCTTTTAGCCACCTTTGCCATTATGCATTGGCTGCTTAGCCCCTGCAGTGAACAGGTAATCCTGCATGGTAGTTGAAGAGATCACCAGAGACAGTCTGGGCTATTTAAAAAAAACTAAAAGACAGAATTTAATGCAGAAAACTGCACAGGAAGGACGGAGCTTGTGAAAAAAACATCCGATCCCTTAGCTGCTCCATTAGTGACCCCAGGAGTTGTTTTTTTTTTTTTTTTACAAAAAATTAAAAATTACAAGCAAAGTTAGTCTATCCACCAGATGGATGGTGTCTTGTGGCACCTCCCCACCCACCAATCTGCATCCCCATCATTGGTTACCTAGTCCCTCATGTCTAGTGGCACTCCCCATCCACCAAGCCTCATCCCCAAAATTGTTACCTAGTCCCTCATGTCTAGTGGCACCCCCATCCACCAATCCTCACCCCCATCATTGGTTACTTAGTCGCTCATGTCTAGTGGCAAACCCCCATCCACCAATCCTCATCCCAATCATTTGTTACCTAGTCCATTGTGTCTAGTGGCACCCACCAACCACCAATCCTAATCCCCATCATTGGTTAGCTAGTCCCTCGTTTCTAGTAGCACCACCCATCCACCAATCCTCATCCCCATCATTGATTACCTAGTCCCTCTCATGTCTAGTGGCACCCCCCATCCACCAACCCTCATCCCCATCATTAGTTACTTAGTCCCTCTCATGTCTAGTGGCACCCCCCCATCCACCAACCCTCATCCCCATCATTAGTTACTTAGTCCCTCTCGTGTCTAGTGTCACCCTCCATCCACCAATCCTCATCCCCATCACTGGTTACCTAGTCCCTCGTTTCTAGTGGTACCCCCATCCACAATCCTCATCCCCATCATTGGTTACCTAGTCCCTCATGTCTAGTGTTACCCCCCCATCCACTAGTCCTCATCCCCATCATTGGTTACCTAGTCCCTCATTTCTAGTGGTACTCCCCATCCACCAGTTCTCATCCCCATCATTGGTTACCTAGTCCCTCATGTCTAGTGGTACTCCCCATCCACCAGTCCTCATTCCCATCATTGGTTACCTAGTCCCTCATGTCTAGTGTTACGCCCCATCCACCAGTCCTCATCCCCATCATTGGTTACCTAGTCCCTCGTGTCTAGTGGCACTGACCATCCACCAATCCTCATTCCCATCATTGGTTACCTAGTCCATCATGTATAGTGGCACCCTCATCCACCAATCCTCATCCCCATCATTTGTTACCTAGTCCCTTTCATGTCTCGTGGCATGCCTCATCCGCCAGTCCTCATCCCCATCATTGGTAACCTAGTCCCTCTTGTGTCTAGTGGTACCCCCCCATCCACCAATCTTCATCCCCATCATTAGTTACTTAATCCCTCTCGTGTCTAGTGGCACCCTCCATCCACCAATCCTCATCTCCATCATTGGTTACCTAGTCGCTCATGTCTAGTGGTACCCCCATCCTCCAATCCTCACCCCAACATTGGTTACCTAGTCACTTGTGTCTAGTGGTACCCCCCATCCACCAGTCCTCATCCCCAACATTGTTTACCTAGTCCCTCATGTCTAGTGTCACTCCCCCATCCACCAATCCTCATCCCCATCATTGTTTACCTAGTCCCTCATGTCTAGTGTCACTCCCCCCATCCACCAATCCTCATCCCCATCATTGTTTACCTAGTCCCTCATGTATAGTGGTACCCCCATCCACCAATCCTCATCCCCATCATTGGTTACCTAGTCCCTCATGTATAGTGGTACCCCCCATCCACCAATCCTCATCCCCATCATTGGTTACCTAGTCCCTCATGTATAGTGGCACCCCCCCATCCACCAATCCTCATCCCCATCATTGTTTACCTAGTCCCTCATGTATAGTGGCACCCCCCCATCCACCAATCCTCATCCCCATCATTGTTTTCCTAGTCCCTCATGTATAGTGGACACCCAGCCCACTGATCCCCATCCCTATCACTGGTTACCTAGTCCCTTATGTCTAGTGGCACCCCGAGCCACCAATCCTCATCCCCATCATTGGTTACCCAGTCCCTCATGTCTAGTGACACACCCAGCCACTGATCCTCATCCCCATTGTTGGTTACCTAGTCCCTGGTGTCTAGAGACGCCCCCCACCCACTGATCATCTTTTGCTCATTCCCAGGTTTTCTCTGGTTTCCAGTGGAACCCCCTGCCCCTGAGCACCCATCTCAGAAGAAAGCCCATATTCCCTGGTGTCCAGTGCCTCCCCACCTGCTCCAGGCACACCACTCTCCCCTTACCTCATGCCATATGGATCCGATACAGTGACGAGCACAGCCCTCCTCTCACCACCTCGGCCAGCCACCATATGTATAGACGAGGAGAAGGACAGAGTTGCTGGAGCAATCAAGTCATATACTTCATTTGCTAAGATGCACATTCTTTGTCTAACAGATGGCTGGTGCCACTTCAGTACAAGAAAAAATGTGTCACTTGAACTCTCCTAAGTACAGGGATTGCTAGGTATGAGTCCACAACACACTGCCCAGTGGTAGAATGTAAGATTAATGGACTCCCAAAAACATACATTTGGTATTCGACCTCTAGGGGCAGCATTCTGTTAAGCAGAGCACTGCCTAGGACGAAACAGCAAAGTGGCTGCAAGCATGACTGGTAGTCCTGTCAGAATACCAGTAAGTTCTAACCCTCTTGCCTGCTAAGCATTTCCCAGAGCGGCACCAAAACTAAGGGCAGGGCTAGTACACTGTACAGTCAGATATATATTGTGTAGAGAGCCCTAGTTATAAGGGGATCTGGTCGATTCCACGGCACATGATTACCTGACACATAGTATCCCGACTCCATTTCCCCATCACACACACTAGCCCGCCTTCAAACTGCCTGTCTCTTTGTAGCCCATCTTTTAATTGCCGAACATTATTACTTCACACAGCGTTTGCAACACCTTGGATAGTGTCTGCACAAACTATTACCGCATTTTGTATAACACAAACTGATACCCAATTTTCGAATCAGATAGTGATTATGAATAGTGGATGTGACTTACCGGTGAGTCCCATGCTTTCCAACACACCTGGTTCTTTTACTCTGTTCTACAGTATTTGTCCATAAATCCAAAGATAATGATTTAGAAAAGAAACTTTATTAAGAAAATATTTAAAATCCTTGCTGCAACAGGTTCCCCCTGCAAGCTACAGCATTGTACGTTATACCCATCCACGTTTCTCCGATCCAGGGATGATGATTTTGGTTCCAACCTTGTGGTAGAGCCAGAAAAAAACTGTGTGGGACTTTGCATTATTGTTCTAATTGATTGATTGTTTGCAAGTTTCTAGTAATTCAAAATCTCAAGGCTAAAGGCTTATGTTGGCTTATGTCGGGAAATGGCTGTATCGGTAAGCTCACACTGTCAGGCAAGTCATAAGCGGGAAGTCAGAGACAGGCAAGTATGCGATAGGGAAATAGGAGATGGGGAATCATACAAGGCCCATTATAAGATACATAGACAGCACCACTTTAGTGCCACTCTGAGAAATGTTTAGCAGACAGTGGGGTTAGAACTTACTGGTATTCCACTGGGAATGCCACTCATGCATAAAGCTACTTTGCAGTTTCATCTATGCAGTGCACTGTTTGACAGAATGCTGGACCTAGAGGTAGAATACCAGATTTAAGGTTTTGGAAGTCTGTTAATCTTCTTACATTCTACCACTGGACAGTGTGTTGTGGAATCATACCTAGGCATCCCTGCACTTAAGAAAGTTCAAGTGACGCGTTTCTTTCTTTGTACTAAAGTGGCACCAGCTATCTGTTACAGAATGTCCATCTTAGCAAATGAAGTATATGATTCGACTGTTCCAGCAACTCTGTCCTTCTCCATGTTATTGCATATGGTGGCCAGCGAGGATGGTCAGAGGAGGGCTGCGCCAGTTGTCATAATGGATACACGCCGCACTGATGACTGTGGTAAGGGGGGATGGTAGGGTGATGTGCCCAGTGTGGGTGGTGTGGGGGTCCACTAGAGGCCAGGAAATACAGGCTGTCTTCTGGGATGGGTGCTTGAGGGTAGGGGTTCCACTGAACACCAGGGAAAACCTGTGCATGTGGTGGCAGACGATTGGTGGGTGGGGGTGTCACTAGTCACCAGGGACTACGTAACAAATGATAGGATTGGGGATTGAAGGGTCCACTAGACACCAGGAAATAATGCTACAGGTATGGGGACGGGGATCAGAGTGTGGGGGGTGCCACTGGACACCAGGGTGGAGGTGTACCTCGCAGCAATGAGAATTGGGGGTGTGGGTGTCTGCTTGCCACCACGCCTGATGTGACAGGTGGCCACAGGAGGGGTGCAAATCTGCGGATGCATTCAGTGTGAATAAGCCCATAGTCAGCGCCATGTGGCCCTCACTGTCTTGCTTGCCCAATGGGCAAATCTGCATGGTGCTGGCTGAATACTGCACTGTGGGGTGCCAGCGCTATCAGGTCTGGGAGCGCAGTTCCCTGCACTTCCCTTCTGGCTGCATACAGACCAGGTCCCTGTCAGAGCACTGCTACTCTACTCAGCACTGAGCTGACATGCCCCTATATTGAGCTGGATTGTGCAAACCCGACGGAGTATGGCATCATCAGGGTTTTGGGCACAGTCAAGCGCACACAAACCTTTGAGCTCCACTTTTGCCAGTATTCCAATATTGGGCCCCAGGACTGCTTTGTAGTCTGTACAATCAGTCAAAACAGCGAATGATTTTAATCAGTTTTAAGACTGTGGACACTCAAAATTGCACAGACCATATCTAAGCTAAACTGGATGACTGGTTAAGAACCCTAAAAACCGGATCATCCAGTCTAAAACTGGACAGGGGGCAACCCTAAACTGACCCTGTTTTCACTGGCCCTGCTTTTACTAGCCCAGTTCTCACAGCATTAGCACTGTGCTCTCTTTGTGGGATGTGATGTAAGCTGGCCCAGTTTTCACTAGCCCTGTTCTCACTGCAGATAGCACTGTGCTCTGTGGGATGTGATGTAAGCTGGCCCTGTTTTCACTAGCCCTGTTCTCACTGCAGATAGCATTGTGCTCTCTCTGAGCTGTGATGTAAGCTGGCCCTGTTTTCACTAGCCCTGTTCTCACTGCAGATAGCACTGTGCTCTCTCTATGTGATGTGATGTAACATACTAACACATTAAAATGCCAGCAGAATAGGCCTAATGGCCTCTCAAGTCTGCTCAATTTTCAGGACCCACACTGAGGGCTGATTTTGGTGTCCCCCCTCCTCCTTGGATTATACCATCCCCAGTCTCAGATGTTCCATCTGTATTTGACCTAGTCAGATTTACCCTCCCCCTGTACCTGTCCCATACCCTCGTAAATCCGTCCAGTCTCCACCTCTACCAGCTCCCTGGGCAGTGCATTCCATGGCTCCACCACCCTTTCAGTGAAATAACATTTCCTCCTCTCCCCTCTGAGCCTGCCCCCTTCCAGCTTACACCCCTGACCTTTTGTTGCCCCACCCTCCTTCCTTTGGAGCACCCTGACTGGGCCTCCTTTATTGATCCCTTTCATGTACTTAAAGACATCTATCATGTCCCCCCTGTCCCTCCTCTCCTCCAGGATGTACATGTCGAGCTCCTTGAGCCTGTCCTCATAGGTCCTCTCCCCCAAGCCCCAGATCATTTTGGTTGCCCTCCTTTGGACCCCCTCTAGGAGTGTAATGTCCCTCTTTAAATGTGGTCTCCAAAACTGTACACAATACCTGAGGTGTGGCCTAACCAAGCAGTTGTACAGTGGAAGGATCACTTCCACCTTTTTGGAGGTAATCCCCCTGGCGATGCATCCCAGCGTCCTATTTACCCTTGCCAATGCCCTCCTACACGTCTATGAGTTGTTCATTCTGATATCTACCACTACCCCCAGTGGCCCTATTTGCACTAGCCCAGTTCTCACTGCAGATAGCGCTGTGCTCTCTCTGAGCTGTGATGTAAGCTGGCCCTGTTTTCACTAGCCCTGTTCTCACTGCAGATAGCACTGTGCTCTCTTTGAGCTGTGATGTAAGCTGGCCCTGTTTTCACTAGCCCTGTTCTCACTGCAGTTAGCACTGTACTCTCTCTCTCTCTCTGAGCTGTGATGTAAGCTGGTCCTGTTTTCACTAGCCCTGTTCTCACTGCAGATAGCACTGTGCTCTATCTGTGGGATGTGATGTAAGCTGGTCCTGTTTTCACTAGCCCTGTTCTCACTGCAGATAGCACTGTACTCTCTCTCTCTCTCTGAGCTGTGATGTAAGCTGGTCCTGTTTTCACTAGCCCTGTTCTCACTGCAGATAGCACTGTGCTCTCTCTGTGGGATGTGATGTAAACTGGTCCTGTTTTCACTAGCCCTGTTCTCACTGCAGATAGCATTGTGCTCTCTCTGAGCTGTGATGTAAGCTGGCCCTGTTTTCACTAGCCCTGTTCTAATTGCAGATAGCACTGTGCTCTCTCTGAGCTGTGATGTAAGCTGGCCCTGTTTTCACTAGCCCTGTTCTCACTGCAGATATCACTGTACTCTACCTCTGAGCTGTGATGTAAGCTGGTCCTGTTTTCACTAGCCCAGTTCTCACTGCAGATAGCACTGTGCTCTCTCTGAGCTGTGATGTAAGCTGGCCCTGTTTTCATTAGCCCTGTTCTCACTGCAGATAGCATTGTGCTCTCTCTGAACTGTGATGTAAGCTGGTCCTGTTTTCACTAGCACTGTTCTCACTGCAGATAGCACTGTGCTCTCTCTGAACTGTGATGTAAGCTGGTCCTGTTTTCACTAGCCCTGTTCTCACTGTAGATAGCACTGTGCTCTCTCTGTGGGATGTCATGTAAGCTGGTCCTGTTTTCACTAGCCCTGTTCTCTCTGCAGATAGCACTGTACTCTCTCTGAGCTGTAATGTAAGCTGGCCCTGTTTTCACTAGCCCTGTTCTCACTGCAGATAGCACTGTACTCTCTCTCTCTCTGAGCTGTGATGTAAGCTGGTCCTGTTTTCACTAGCCCTGTTCTCACTGCAGATAGCACTGTGCTCTCTCTGAGCTGTGATGTAAGCTGGTCCTGTTTTCACTAGCCCTGTTCTCACTGCAGATAGCACTGTACTCTCTCTGAGCTGTGATGTAAGCTGGCCCTGTTTTCACTAGCCCTGTTCTCACTGCAGATAGCACTGTGCTCTCTCGGAGCTGGGATGTAAGCTGACCCTGTTTTCACTAGCCCTGTTCTCACTGCAGATAGCACTGTGCTCTCTCTGAACTGTGATGTCAGCTGGTCCTGTTTTCACTAGCCCTGTTCTCACTGTAGATAGCACTGTGCTCTCTCTGTGGGATGTGATGTAAGCTGGTCCTGTTTTCACTAGCCCTGTTCTCACTGCAGATAGCACTGTACTCTCTCTGAGCTGTGATGTAAGCTGGCCCTGTTTTCACTAGCCCTGTTCTCACTGCAGATAGCACTGTACTCTATCTCTGAGCTGTGATGTAAGCTGGTCCTGTTTTCACTAGCCCTGTTCTCACTGCAGATAGCACTGTGCTCTCTGAGCTGTGATGTAAGCTGGTCCTGTTTTCACTAGCCCTGTTCTCACTTCAGATAGCACTGTACTCTCTCTCTCTGAGCTGTGATGGGTCAAGTCCCTGCTTTCACTAGCCCTGTTCTCACTGCAGATAGCACTGTGCTCTCTGAGCTGTGATGTAAGCTGGTCCTGTTTTCACTAGCCCTGTTCTCACTGCAGATAGCACTGTACTCTCTCTGAGCTGTGATGTAAGCTGGCCCTGTTTTCACTAGCCCTGTTCTCACTGCAGATAGCACTGTGCTCTCTCGGAGCTGGGATGTAAGCTGACCCTGTTTTCACTAGCCCTGTTCTCACTGCAGATAGCACTGTGCTCTCTCTGAGCTGTGATGTAAGCTGGTCCTGTTTTCACTAGCCCTGTTCTCACTGCAGATAGCACTGTACTCTCTCTGAGCTGTGATGTAAGCTGGCCCTGTTTTCACTAGCCCTGTTCTCACTGCAGACAGCACTGTGCTCTCTCTGAGCTGTGATGCAAGCTGGCCCTGTTTTCACTAGCCCTGTTCCACTGCAGATAGCACTGTGCAATCTCTGTACTGTGATGTCAGCTGGTTCTGTTTTCACTAGCCCTGTTCTCACTGCAGATAGCACTGTACTCTCTCTGAGCTGTGATGTAAGCTGGCCCTGTTTTCACTAGCCCTGTTCTCACTGCAGATAGCACTGTACTCTCTCTCTCTCTGAGCTGTGATGTAAGCTGGTCCTGTTTTCACTAGCCCTGTTCTCACTGCAGATAGCACTGTACTCTCTCTCTCGCTGAGCTGTGATGTAAGCTGGTCCTGTTTTCACTAGCCCTGTTCTCACTGCAGATAGCACTGTACTCTCTCTGAGCGGTGATGTAAGCAGGCCCTGTTTTCACTAGCCCTGTTCTCACTGCAGATAGCACTGTACTCTCCCTCTCTCTGAGCTGTGATGTAAGCTGGTCCTGTTTTCACTAGCCCTGTTCTCACTGCAGATAGCACTGTGCTCGCTCTGAACTGTGATGTAAGCTGGTCCTGTTTTCACTAGTCCTGTTCTCACTGCAGCAAGAACTGTACTCTCTCTCTCTCTCTCTGAGCTGTGATGTAAGCTGGTCCCGTTTTCACTAGCCCTGTTCTCACTGCAGATAGCACTGTGCTCTCTCTGAGATGTGATGTAAGCTGGCCCTGTTTTCACTAGGACAGTTCTCACTGCAGATAGCACTGTGCTCTGTGGGATGGGATGTAAGCTGGCTCTGTTTTTACTAGCCCTGTTCTCACTGCAGATAGCACTGTACTCTCTCTCTGAGCTGTGATGTAAGCTGGTCCTGTTTTCAATAGCCCTGTTCTCACTGCAGATAGCACTGTGCTCTCTCTGAGCTGTGATGTAAGCTGGTCCTGTTTTCACTAGCCCTGTTCTCACTGCAGATAGCACTGTACTCTCTCTCTCTCAGAGCTGTGATGTAAGCTGGTCCCGTTTTCACTAGCCCTGTTCTCACTGCAGATAGCACTGTGCTCTCTCTTAGCTGTGATGTAAGCTGGCCCTGTTTTCACTAGCCCTGTTCCACTGCAGATAGCACTGTGCTCTCTCTGTACTGTGATGTCAGCTGGTCCTGTTTTCACTAGCCCTGTTCTCACTGTAGATAGCACTGTGCTCTCTCTGTGGGATGTGATGTAAGCTGGTTCCTGTTTTCACTAGCCCTGTTCTCACTGCAGATAGCACTGTACTCTCTCTCTCGCTGAGCTGTGATGTAAGCTGGCCCTGTTTTCACTAGCCCTGTTCTCACTGCAGATAGCACTGTACTCTCTCTGAGCTGTGATGTAAGCTGGCCCTGTTTTCACTAGCCCTGTTCTCACTGTAGATAGCACAGTACTCTCTCTCTCTCTCTGAGCTGTGATGTAAGCTGGTCCTGTTTTCACTAGCCCTGTTCTCACTGCAGATAGCACTGTACTCTCTCTCTCGCTGAGCTGTGATGTAAGCTGGTCCTGTTTTCACTAGCCCTGTTCTCACTGCAGATAGCACTGTACTCTCTCTGAGCTGTGCTGTAAGCAGGCCCTGTTTTCACTAGCCCAGTTCTCACTGCAGATAGCACTGTACTCTCCCTCTCTCTCAGCTGTGATGTAAACTGGTCCTGTTTTCACTAGCCCTGTTCTCACTGTAGATAGCACTGTGCTCTCTCTGTGGGATGTGGTGTAAGCTGGTCCTGTTTTCACTAGCCCTGTTCTCACTGCAGATAGCACTGTGCTCTCTCTGAGCTGTAATGTAAGCTGGTCCTGTTTTCACTAGCCCTGTTCTCACTGCAGATAGCACTGTACTCTCTCTCTCTCTGAGCTGTGATGTAAGCTGGTCCTGTTTTCACTAGCCCTGTTCTCACTGCAGATAGCACTGTGATCTCTCTGAGCTGTGATGTAAGCTGGTCCTGTTTTCACTAGCCCTGTTCTCACTGCAGATAGCACTGTACTCTCTCTGAACTGTGATGTAAGCTGGCCCTGTTTTCACTAGCCCTGTTCTCACTGCAGATAGCACTGTGCTCTCTCTGAGCTGGGATGTAAGCTGACCCTGTTTTCACTAGCCCTGTTCTCACTGCAGATAGCACTGTGCTCTCTCTGAACTGTGATGTCAGCTGGTCCTGTTTTCACTAGCCCTGTTCTCACTGTAGATAGCACTGTGCTCTCTCTGTGGGATGTGATGTAAGCTGGTCCTGTTTTCACTAGCCCTGTTCTCACTGCAGATAGCACTGTACTCTCTCTGAGCTGTGATGTAAGCTGGCCCTGTTTTCACTAGCCCTGTTCTCACTGCAGATAGCACTGTACTCTATCTCTGAGCTGTGATGTAAGCTGGTCCTGTTTTCACTAGCCCTGTTCTCACTGCAGATAGCACAGTGCTCTCTCTGAGCTGTGATGTAAGCTGGTCCTGTTTTCACTAGCCCTGTTCTCACTGCAGATAGCACTGTACTCTCTCTCTCTGAGCTGTGATGTAAGCTGGTCCCGTTTTCACTAGCCCTGTTCTCACTGCAGACAGCACTGTGCTCTCTCTGAGCTGTGATGCAAGCTGGCCCTGTTTTCACTAGCACTGTTCCACTGCAGATAGCACTGTGCACTCTCTGTACTGTGATGTCAGCTGGTTCTGTTTTCACTAGCCCTGTTCTCACTGTAGATAGCACTGTGCTCTCTCTGTGGGATGTGATGTAAGCTGGTCCCGTTTTCACTAGCCCTGTTCTCACTGCAGATAGCACTTTACTCTCTCTCTCTCTCTCTGAGCTGTGATGTAAGCTGGTCCTGTTTTCACTAGCCCTGTTCTCACTGCAGATAGCACTGTACTCTCTCTCTGAGCTGTGATGTAAGCTGGTCCTGTTTTCACTAGCCCTGTTCTCACTGCAGATAGCACTGTACTCTCTCTCTCGTGAGCTGTGATGTAAGCTGGTCCTGTTTTCACTAGCCCTGTTCTCACTGCAGATAGCACTGTGCTCTCTCTGAGCGGTGATGTAAGCAGGCCCTGTTTTCACTAGCCCTGTTCTCACTGCAGATAACACTCTCCTCCTCTCTGAGATGTGATGTAAGCTGGTCCTGTTTTCACTAGCCTGTTCTCACTGCAGATAGCACTGTGCTCTCTCTGAACTGTGATGTAAGCTGGTCCTGTTTTCACTAGTCCTGTTCTCACTGCAGCTAGCACTGTACTCTCTCTCTCTCTGAGCTGTGATGTAAGCTGGTCCTGTTTTCACTAGCCTGTTCTCACTGCAGATAGCACTGTGCCTCTCTGAGATGTGATGTGCTGGCCCTGTTTTCACTAGGACAGTTCTCACTGCAGATAGCACTGTGCTCTGTGGGATGGGATGTAAGCTGGCTCTGTTTTTACTAGCCCTGTTCTCACTGCAGATAGCACTGTCCTCTCTCTCTGAGCTGTGATGTAAGCTGGTCCTGTTTTCAATAGCCCTGTTCCCACTGCAGATAGCACTGTGCTCTATCTGAGCTGTGATGTCAGCTGGTCCTGTTTTCACTAGCCCTGTTCTCACTGTAGATAGCACTGTGCTCTCTCTGTGGGATGTGATGTAAGCTGGTCCTGTTTTCACTAGCCCTGTTCTCACAGCAGATAGCACTGTACTCTCTCTCTCTCTCTGAGCTGTGATGTAAGCTGGCCCCGTTTTCACTAGCCCTGTTCTCACTGCAGATAGCACTGTGGTCTCTCTGAGCTGTGATGTAAGCTGGTCCTGTTTTCACTAGCCCTGTTCTCACTGCAGCTAGCACTGTACTCTCTCTCTCTCTGAGCTGTGGTGTAAGCTGGTCCCGTTTTCACTAGCCCTGTTCTCACTGCAGATAGCACTGTGCTCTCTCTGAGCTGTGATGTAAGCTGGTCCTGTTTTCACTAGCCCTGTTCTCACTGTAGATAGCACTGTGCTCTCTCTGTGGGATGTGATGTAAGCTGGTCCTGTTTTCACTAGCCCTGATCTCACTGCAGATAGCACTGTACTCTCTCTGAGCTGTGATGTAAGCTGGCCCTGTTTTCACTAGCCCTGTTCTCACTGCAGATAGCATTGTACTCGATCTATGAGCTGTGATGTAAGCTGGTCCAGTTTTCACTAGCCCTGTTCTCACTGCAGATAGCACTGTGCTCTCTCTCTCTCAAAGCTGTGATGTAAGCTGGTCCCGTTTTCACTAGCCCTGTTCTCACTGCAGATAGCACTGTGCTCTCTCTTGAGCTGTGTTAGCTGGCCTGTTTTTCACTAGCCTGTTCCACTGCAGATAGCACTGTGTCTCTCTGTCTGATGTCAGCTGGTCCTGTTTTCACTAGCCCTGTCTCACTGTAGATAGCACTGTGCCTCTGTGGGATGTGATGTAAGCTGTTCTCTGTTTTCACTAGCCCTGTTCTCACTGCAGATAGCACTGTACTTCTCTCTCTGCCTGAGCTGTGATGTAAGCTGGCCCTGTTTTTCACTAGCCCTGTTCTCACTGCAGATAGCACTGTACTCTCTGAGCTGTGATGTAGCTGGTCCTGTTTTCACTAGCCCTGTTCTCCTGCAGATGCACAGTGCTCTCTCTCTCTCTCTGAGCTGTGATGTAAGCTGGTCTTGTTTTCACTAGCCCTGTTCTCACTGCAGATAGCACTGTACTCCCTCCTCGCTGAGCTGTGATGTGAAGCTGGTCCTGTTTTCACTAGCCCTGTTCTCACTGCAGATAGCATCTGTACTCTCTGAGCTGTATGCTGAAAGCAGGCCCTGTTTTCACTAGCCCAGTTCTCACTGCAGATAGCACTGTACTCTCCCTCTCTCTGAGCTGTGATGTAAGCTGGTCCTGTTTTCACTAGCCCTGTTCTCACTGCAGATAGCACTGTGCTCTCTCTCAACTGTGATGTATGCTGGCCCTGTTTTCACTAGCCCTGTTCTCACTGCAGATAGCACTGTACTCTCTCTCTCTCTCTCTGAGCTGTGATGTAAGCTGGTCCTGTTTTCACTAGCCCTGTTCTCACTGCAGATAGCACTGTGCTCTCTCTGAGCTGTGATGTAAGCTGGCCATGTTTTCACTAGTCCTGTTCTCACTGCAGATAGCACTGAACTCTCTCTCTCTGAGATGTGATGTAAGCTGGCCCTGTTTTTACTAGCCCTGTTCTCACTGCAGATAGCATTGTACTCCCTCTGAGCTGTGATGTGTTTTGGTCCCGTTTCACTCAGCCCTGTTCTCACTGCAGATAGCATTGTACTCTCTCTCTGAGCTGTGATGTAAGCTGGTCCTGTTTTCACTAGCCCTGTTCTCACTGCAGATAGCACTGTGCTCTCTCTGTGGGATGTGGTGTAAGATGGTCCTATTTTCACTAGCCCTGTTCTCTCTGCAGATAACACTGTACTCTCTCTGAGCTGTGCTGTAAGCAGGCCCTGTTTTCACTAGCCCAGTTCTCTCTGCAGATAGCACTGTACTCTCCCTCTCTCTCAGCTGTGATGTAAACTGGTCCTGTTTTCACTAGCCCTGTTCTCACTGCAGATAGCACTGTGCCTCTCTGTGGGATGTGGTGTAGCTGGTCCTGTTTTCACTAGCCCTGTTCTCTCTGCAGCAGAACTGTACTCTCTCTGAGCTGTAATGTAAGCTGGCCCTGTTTCACTAGCCCTGTTCTCACTGCAGGTAGCACTGTACTCTCTCTCTCTCTCTCTGAGCTGTGATGTAAGCTGGTCCTGTTTTCACTAGCCCTGTTCTCACTGCAGATAGCACTGTGCTCTCTCTGAGCTGTGATGTAAGCTGGTCCTGTTTTCACTAGCCCTGTTCTCACTGCAGATAGCACTGTACTCTCTCTGAGCTGTGATGTAAGCTGGCCCTGTTTTCACTAGCCCTGTTCTCACTGCAGATAGCACTGTGCTCTCTCGGAGCTGGGATGTAAGCTGACCCTGTTTTCACTAGCCCTGTTCTCACTGCAGATAGCACTGTGCTCTCTCTGAACTGTGATGTCAGCTGGTCCTGTTTTCACTAGCCCTGTTCTCACTGTAGATAGCACGTGGCCCTCTCTGTGGGATGATGTAAGCTGGTCCTGTTTCTCTAGCCCTGTTCTCACTGCAGATAGCACTGTACTCTCTCTGAGCTGTGATGTAAGCTGGCCCTGTTTTCACTAGCCCTGTTCTCACTGCAGATAGCACTGTACTCTATCTCTGAGCTGTGATGTAAGCTGGTCCTGTTTTCACTAGCCCTGTTCTCACTGCAGATAGCACAGTGCTCTCTGAGCTGTGATGTGTCGTCCTGTTTTCACTAGCCCTGTTCTCACTGCAGATAGGCACTGTACTCTCTCTCTGAGCTGTGATGTAAGCTGGTCCTGCTTTCACTAGCCCTGTTCTCACTGCAGACAGCACTGTGCTCTCTGAGCTGTGATGCAAGCTGGCCCTGTTTTCACTAGCTGCTGTTCCACTGCAGATAGCACTGTGTCAGCTCCCTGTACTGTGATGTCAGCTGGTTCTGTTTCAATTTCAGCCCTGTTCTAACTGCAGATAGCACCTGTGCCTCTCTGTGGATGGGATGTAAGCTGGTCCCGTTTTCACTAGCCCTGTTCTCACTGCAGATAGCACTGTACTCTCTCTCTCTCTCTCTCTGAGCTGTGATGTAAGCTGGCCCTGTTTTCACTAGCCCTGTTCTCACTGCAGATAGCACTGTACTCTCTCTCTCTCTGAGCTGTGATGTAAGCTGGTCCTGTTTTCACTAGCCCTGTTCTCACTGCAGATAGCACTGTACTCTCTCTCGCTGAGCTGTGATGTAAGCTGGTCCTGTTTTCACTAGCCCTGTTCTCACTGCAGATAGCACTGTACTCTCTCTGAGCTGGTGATGTAAGCAGGCCCTGTTTTCACTAGCCCTGTTCTCACTGCAGATAGCACTGTACTCTCCCTCTCTGAGATGTGATGTAAGCTGGTCCTGTTTTCACTAGCCCTGTTCTCACTGCAGATAGCACTGTGTCGCTCTGAACTGTGGATAAGCTGGTCCTGTTTTCCACTAGTCCTGTTCTCACTGCAGCAAGAACTGTACTCTATCTCCTCTCTCTGAGCTGTGATGTAAGCTGGTCCCGTTTTTCACTAGCCCTGTTCTCACTGCAGATAGCACTGTGCTCTCTCTGAGATGTGATGTAAGCTGGCCCTGTTTTCACTAGGACAGTTCTCACTGCAGATAGCACTGTGCTCTGTGGGATGGGATGTAAGCTGGCTCTGTTTTTACTAGCCCTGTTCTCACTGCAGATAGCACTGTACTCTCTCTCTGAGCTGTGATGTAAGCTGGTCCTGTTTTCAATAGCCCTGTTCTCACTGCAGATAGCACTGTGCTCTCTCTGAACTGTGATGTCAGCTGGTCCTGTTTTCACTAGCCCTGTTCTCACTGTAGATAGCACTGTGCTCTCTCTGTGGGATGTGATGTAAGGTGGTCCTGTTTTCACTAGCCCTGTTCTCACTGCAGATAGCACTGTACCTCTCTGAGCTGTGATGTAAGCTGGCCCTGTTTTCACTAGCCCTGTTCTCACTGCAGATAGCACTGTGCTCTCTCTGAGCTGTGATGTAAGCTGGTCCCGTTTTCACTAGCCCTGTTCTCACTGCAGATAGCACTGTGCTCTCTCTGAGCTGTGATGTGTTGTGTCCTGTTTCACCAGCCCTGTTCCCACCGCAGATAGCACTGTACTCTCTCTCTGAGCTGTGATGTGTTGCTGGTCCCGTTTTCACTAGCCCTGTTCTCACTGCAGACAGCACTGTGCTCTCTCTGAGCTGTGATGCAAGCTGGCCCTGTTTTCACTAGCCCTGTTCCACTGCAGATAGCACTGTGCACTCTCTGTACTGTGATGTCAGCTGGTTCTGTTTTCACTAGCCCTGTTCTCACTGTAGATAGCACTGTGCTCTCTCTGTGGGATGTGATGTAAGGTGGTCCCATTTTCACTAGCCCTGTTCTCACTGCAGATAGCACTGTACTCTCTCTCTCTCTGTGCTGTGATGTAAGCTGGCCCTGTTTTCACTAGCCCTGTTCTCACTGCAGATAGCACTGAACTCTCTCTCTCTCTGAGCTGTGATGTTAGCTGGTCCTGTTTTCACTAGCCCTGTTCTCCCTGCAGATAGCACTGTATCTCTCTCCTCGCTGAGCTGTGATGTAAGCTGGTCCTGTTTTCACTCTAGCTCTGTTCTCACTGCAGATAGCACTGTACTCTCCTGAGGTTGTGATGTAAGCAGGCCCTGTTTTCACTCAGCCCTGTTCTCACTGCAGATAGCACTGTACTTCCCTCTCTCTGAGCTGTGATGTTAGCTGGTCCTGTTTCACTAGCCCTGTTCTCACTCGCAGATAGCACTGTGCCGCCTGAACTGTGATGTGTGGTCCTGTTTTCACTAGTCCTGTTCTCACTGCAGCAAGAACTGTACTCATCTCTCTCTCTGAGCTGTGATGTAAGCTGGTCCTGTTTTCACTAGCCCTGTTCTCACTGCAGATAGCACTGTGCCTCTCTGAGATGTGATGTAAGCTGGCCCTGTTTTACTTAGGACAGTTCTCACTGCAGATAGCACTGTGCTCTGTGGGATGGGATGTAAGCTGGCTCTGTTTTACTAGCTCTGTTCTCACTGCAGATAGCACTGTACTCTCTCCTGAGCTGTGATGTAAGCTGGTCCTGTTTTCAATAGCCCCTGTTCCCTGCAGATAGCACTGTGCTCTCTGAGCTGTGATGTCACCGCTGGATCCTGTTTTCACTAGCCCTGTTCTCACTGTAGATAGCACTGTGCTCTCTCTGTGGATGTGATGTGGTCCTGTTTTCACTAGCCCCTGTTCCTCACAGCAGATAGCCTGTACTCTCTCCTCTCTCTCTCTGAGCTGTGATGTAAGCTGGCCCTGTTTTCGACTCGCCCTGTTCTCACTGCAGATAGCACTGTGGTCTCTGAGCTGTGATGTAAGCTGTCCTGTTTTCACTAGCCCTGTCTCACTGCAGCTAGCACTGTACTCTCTCTCTCTCTCTGAGCTGTATGTGTTTTTGTCCTGCTCACTAGCCCTGTTCTCACTGCAGATAGCACTGTGCCCTCTCTGAGCTGCATGTGTTTTCAGTCCTGTTTTCACTAGCCCTTGTTCTCACTGTAGATAACCGTGCTCTCTGTGGGATGTGATGTAAGCTGGTCCTGCTTCTACTCAGCCTGCGATCTCACTGCAGATAGCACTGTACTCTCTGGAGCTGTGATGTAAGCTGGCCCTGTTTTCACTAGCCCTGTTCTCACTGTAGATAGTATTGTACTCGATCTATGAGCTGTGATGTAAGCTGGTCCAGTTTTCACTAGCCTGTTCTCACTGCAGATAGCTCTGTACTCTCTCCCTCAGAGCTGTGATGTAAGCTGGGTCCCGGCTTTCACCCAGCCCTGTTCCTCACTGCAGACAGTACGCCTCCAGGCTGTGATGTGTTTTGCCCTCATTACCAGTCTGTTCCCACTGCAGACAGCACTGCCTCTGTACCGTAGATGTCAGCTGGTCCTGTTTTCACTAGCCCTGTCCTCACTGTAGATAGCACTGTGCCTCTGTGTGGTGATGTAAGCTGTCTCTGTTTTCACTAGCCCTGTTCTCACTGCAGATAGCACTGTACTCTCTCTCTCCGCTGAGCGATGTAGCTGGCCCTGTTTTCACTGGCCTGTTCTCACTGCAGATAGCACTGTACTCTCTCTGAGCTGTGATGTGTTGGTCCTGTTTCTTCACCAGCCCTGTTCTCACCGCAGATAGCACAGTACCTCTCTCTGAGCTGGTGATGTGTTTCTGTCTTGTTTCACTAGTTCCTGTTCTCACTGCAGATAGCACTGTACTCTCTCTGCTGAGCTGTGATGTAAGCTGGTCCTGTTTTCACTAGCCCTGTTCTCACTGCAGATAGCACTGTACTTCTCTGAGCTGTGCTAAGTAGGCCCTTGTTACTAGCCCAGTTCTCACTGCAGATAGCACCACCTCCCTCTCTGAGCCAGATGTAAGCTGGTCCCGTCACTAGCCCCTGCTTCTCACTGCAGATAGCACTGTGCTCTCTCAACTGTGATGTATGCTGGCCCTGTTTTCACTAGCCCTGTTCTCACTGGATAGCACTGTACTCTCTCTCTCTCTGAGCTGTGATGTAAGCTGGTTCCTGTTTTGCCACTATCTCTGTTCTCACTGCAGATAGCACTGTACTCTCTCTCCTCGCTGAGCTGTGATGTAAGCTGGTCCTGTTTTCACCTAGCCCTGTTCTCACTGCAGATAGCACTGTACTCTCTGAGCTGGTGATGTGCAGTGTCCTGGTTTCACTAGCCCTGTTCTCACTGCAGATAGCACTTGCACTTCTCCCTTCTCTGAGGATGTGATGGCTGGTCTGTTTCCCACTAGCCCCTGTTCTCTGCAGATAGCATTGTACTCTCTCTCCTGAGTGTGATGTAAGCTGGTCCTGTTTTTCACCTAGCCCTGGTTCTCACTGCAGATAGCACTGTGCTCTCTGTGGGATGTGGTGTAAGATGGTCCTATTTTCACTAGCCCTGTTCTCTGCAGATAACACTGTACTCTCTCTGAGCTGTAATGTTAGCTGGCCCTGTTTTCACTCAGCCCTGTTCTCACCGGCAGAGGCACTGTACTCTCTCTGAGCTGTGATGTAAGCTGTCCCAGCTTTCACTACAGCCCTGTTCTCACTGCAGATAGCACTGTGCCTCTCTCGAGCTGGGATGTGTTGGCCCTCTTTCACTAGCCCTATTCTCACTGCAGATAGCACTGTGCTCTCTCTGAAATGTGATGTCAGCTGGTCCTGTTTTCACTAGCCCTGTTCTAACTGTAGATAGCACTTTGCTCTCTCTGTGGGATGTGATGTAAGCTGGTCCTGTTTTCACTAGCCCTGTTCTCACTGCAGATAGCACTGTACTCTCTCTCTCTCTGAGCTGTGATGTAAGCTGGTCCCATTTTCACTAGCCCTGTTCTCACTGCAGATAGCACTGTGCTCTCTGAGCTGTGATGTAAGTTGCCCTGTTTTCTACCTAGCTCTGTTCCACTGCAGATAGTACTGTGCACCTCTGTACTGTGATGTCAGTTGGTCCTGTTTTTCTCTAGCCCTGTTCTCACTGTAGATAGCACTGTGCTCTCTCTGTGGATGTGATGTAAGCTGGTCCTTTTACCAGTCCTGTTCTCACTGCAGATAACTGTACTCTCTCTTTCTCTCTGAGCTGTGATGTAAGCTGGTCCTGTTTTCACTAGTTCTGTTCTCACTGCAGATAGCACTGTACTCTCTCTCTCTCTGAGCTGTGTGATGTAAGCTGGTCCTTTTTCACTAGCCCTGTTCTCTACTCGTAGCACTGTACCTTCCTGAGCGGTGATGTGTGGTGCCCTGGTTTTCACCAGCCGCCCTCGTCTCTCACTGCAGATAGCACTGTACCTCCTCTCTGAGCTGTGATGTGTTGATCCTGTTTCACTAGCCCTGTTCTCACTGCAGATAGCTATGCCCTCTGAACCAGATGCTGGCCCTGTCACCACTCAGTTCTCACTGCATAAAAATTCCGTACCTCTCTCTCTGAGCTGTGATAGGTTGGTCCAGTTTTCACGAAGCCCTGTTCTCACTGCAGATAGCACTGTGCTCTCTATGAACTGTGATGTAAGCTGGCCCTGTTTTCACTAGTCCTGTTCTCACTGCAGATAGCACTGAACTCTCTCTCTCTTTGAGATGTGATGTAATCTGGCCCTGTTTTTACTAGCCCTGTTCTCACTGCAGATAGCATTGTGCTCTGTGGGATGGGATGTAAGCTGGCTCTGTTTTTACTAGCCCTGATCTCACCGCAGAGAGCACTGTACCTCTCTCTGAGTTTTAATGTGTTGGTCCTGTTTTCACTAGCCCTGTTCTCACTGCAGATAGCACTGTGCTCTCTCTGTGGAATGTGGTGAAGCTGGTCCTGTTTTACTAGCCCTTGTTCTCTGCAGATTAGCACTGTACTCTTTTGAGCTGTAATGTGTTGGGTTCTGTTTTCACTTAGCCTGTTCTCACTGCAGATAGCACTGTACTCTCTCTCTCTCTGTGAGTGATGTTGGTCCTGTTTTTCACTAGTCTCTGTTCTCACTGCAGATAGCACTGTGTGCCTCTCTGAGCTGTGATGTAAGCTGGTTCTGTTTCACTAGCCCTGTTCTCACTGCAGATAGCACTGTACTCTCTCTGAGCTTGTGATGTAAGCTGGGTCTTGCCTTCACTAGCCCTGTTCTCACCCCAGATTGCACTGTGCTCTCCTGAGCTGGGATGTAAGTTATCCTTGTTTTCACTAGTCTCTGTTCTCACCTGCAGATAAAGCACTGTGCTCTCTGAACTGTGATGTCAGCTGGTCCTGTTTTCTAGCCCTGTTCTCACTGTAGATAGCACTGTGCTCTCCTAGTGGGATGTAAGTAAGCGGCCCCTGTTTTCACTCAGCCCTGTTCTCAATGCAGATAGCACCGTACTCTCTGAGCTGTGATGTAAGGGCCCACACTAGCCCCGCCCTCACTGCAGAGGTTACTGGTTCTCTCTGAGCTGTGATGTAAGCTGGTCCTGTTTTCACTAGCCCTGTTCTCACTGCAGATAGCACTGTACTCTCTCTCTCTCAGCTGTGATGTAAGCTGGTCCCGTTTTCACTAGCCCTGTTTACACTGCAGATAGCTCTGTGCTCTCTCTCTGAGCTGTGATGTAAGCTGGCCCTGTTTTCACTAGCCATGTTCCACTACAGATAGCACTGTGCACTCTCTGTACTGTGATGTCAGCTGGTCCTGTTTTCACTAGCCCTTTCTCTCACTGTAGATAGCACTGTGCTCTCCAGGGATGTGACGAAGCTGGAACCTGCTTTCACTCAGCTCCAGTTCTCACTGCAGATAGCGTTAACTGTACTCTCTCTCTCTCTGAGCAGTGATGTAAGCTGGCCCTGTTTTCACTAGCCCTGTTCTCACTGCAGATAGCACTGTACTCTCTCTGAGCTGTGATGTAAGCTGGCCCTGTTTTCACTAGCCCTGTTCTCACTGCAGATAGCACTGTACTCTCTCTCTCTCTGAGCTGTGATGTAAGCTGGTCCTGTTTTCACTAGCCCTGTTCTCACCTGCAGATAGCACTGTACTCTCCTCGCTGAACTGTGATGTAACCTGGTCTGTTTTCACTTAGCTCCTGTTCTCACTTTGGAGTAGCACTGTACTCTCTGAGCGGTGATGTAAGCAGGTCCTGTTTTCACTAGCCCTGTTCTCACCGCAGATAGCACTGTACCTCCCTCTCTCTGAGCTGTGTGATGTAAGCTGGTCCTGTTTTCACTAGCCCTGTTCTCTCTCGTAGATAGCACTGTGCTCGCTCTGAACCATGATGTAAGCTGGTCCTGTTTTCACTAGTCCTGTTCTCACTGCAGCAAGCACTGTACTCTGTCTCTCTCTCTGAGCTGTGATGTGTTTTGTCCGTTTTTCACTCAGTCTTTTCTCACTGCAGATAGCACTGTGCTTCTCTGAGATGTGATGTAAGCTGGCCCTGTTTCTCACTAGCCATGTTCTCACTCCTGATAGCACTGTGCTCTGTGGGATGGGATGTGTGTTTGCTTGTTTTTACTAGGCCTGTTCTCACTGCAGATAGCACTGTACTCTCTCTGAGCTGTGATGTAAGCTGGTCCTGTTTCAATAGCCCTGTACCACTGCATATAGCACTGTGCTCCTCTGAGCTGTGATGTCAGCTGGTCCTGTTTTCACCAGTCTGTTCTCACAGCAGATAGCACTGTACTTCTCTCTCTCTGAGCTGTGATGTGTAGTCCCTGTTTTCACTAGCATTGTTCTCACTGCAGATAGCACTGTGTCTCCTGAGCTGTGATGTGAGCTGGTCCTGTTTTCACCTAGCCGTGTTCTCACTGTAGATTACACTGTGCTCTCTGTGGGATGTGATGTAGCTGGTCCTGTTTTCACTAGCCCTCTTCTCACTGCAGCACTGTACCTCTCTGAGCTGTGATGTAAGCTGGCCCTGTTTTCACTAGCCTGTGTCTCGTTCTGCAGACAGCACTGCACTCTTCATCTCTGAGCTGTGATGTAGCTGGTCCTGTTTTCACTAGCTCTGTTTCTCTCACCAGATAGCACTGTAGTCTCTCTGAGCTGTGATGTAAGCTGGCCGTGTTTCACTAGCCCTGTTCCGTACGGAATAGCACTGTGCCTCTCTGACTGTGATGTCTGCTGGTCCTTTTTCACTAGCCCTGTTCTCACTGTAGATAGCACTGTGCTCTCTCTGTGGGATGAAGTGTTGGTCCTGTTTCACTAGCCCTGTTCTCACTGCAGATAGCACTGTACTCTCTCTCTGCTGAGCTGTGATGTAAGCTGGCCCTGTTTTCACTAGCCTCTGTTCTCACTGCAGATAGCACTGTACTCTCTCTCTGATGATGTGAGCTGGCCCTGTTTTCACTCAGCCCTGTTCCTCACTCACAGATAGCACTGTACTCTCTCTCTCTGAGCTGTGATGTAAGCTGGTCCTGTTTTCACCAGCCTTGTTATCACTGCAGACAGCACTGTGTCTCTCTCTCGCTGAGCTGTGATGTAGCTGGTCCTGTTTTCACTTGCCCTGTTCTCACTGAAGATAGCACTGTACTTCTCTGAGCGGTGATGTAAGCAGGCCCTGTTTCACCAGCCCTTGGTCCACCTGCAGATAGCACTGTACTCTCCCTCCTTTGAGCTGTGATGTAAGCTGGTCCTGTTTTCACTAGCCTCTGTTCTCACCGCAGATAGCACTGTGCACCTCTGAGCTGTGATGTAAGCTGGTCCTGTTTTCACTAGTCCTGTTCTCACCGCAGCTAGCACTGTCACTCTCTCTCTCTGAGCTGTGATGTAAGTTTCTGGTCCCGCTTTCTCACTAGATCTGTTCTCACCTGCAGATAGCACTGTGCTCTCTGCGAGATGATGGGTTGGTCCTGTTTCACTCAGCCCCACCGCAGAATGTACTGTACTCTCTCTCTCTGAGCACCTTGATGTAAGTCATCTCTGTTTCACCAGCCCAGTCTCTCACTGCCGATAGCACTGTGCTCTGTGGGATGGGATGTAAGCTGACTCTGTTTTCACTAGCCCTGTTCTCACTGCAGATAGCACTGTACTCTCTCTCTCAGCTGTGATGTAAGCTGGTCCTGTTTTTCACAGCCCTGTTCTCACTGCATATAGCACTGTGCTCTCTCGAGCTGTGATGTCAGCTGGTCCTGTTTCTCAGCTGTCCTGTTCTCACTGTAGATAGCACTGTGCCTCTCTGTGGATGTGATGTGTTTTGTCCCAGCTTTCACTCATCCTGTTCCTCACTGCAGATAGAACTGTACTCCCTCTCTCCTCTGAGCTGTGATGGGTCTGTCCTGTTTTTCACTAGCCCTGTTCTCACTGCAGATAGCACTGTGGTTTCTCCTGAGCTGTGATGTGTTGGTCTCTGTTTTCACTAGTCTCTGTTCTCACTGCAGATAGCACTGTGGTCTCTCTGAGCTGTGATGTAAGCTGGTCCTTATTCACTAGCCTGTTCTCACCGCAGCTAGCACTGAACCTCTCTCTCTGAGATGTGATGTAAGCTGGCCCTGTTTTTACTAGCCCCTGTTCTCACTGCAGATAGCATTGTGGCTCATGGATGATGTAAGCTGGTTCTGTTTTACTAGCCCTGTTCTCACTGCAGATAGCACTGTCCTCTCTCGGTGGGATGTGATGTAAGCTGGTCCTGCTTTCACTAGCCCTGTTCTCACTGCAGATAGCACTGTACTCCTCTCTCTGAGCTGTGATGTAAGCTGGTCCTGTTTTCACTAGGCCTGTTCTCACTGCAGATAGCACTGTGCTCGCTCTGAACTGTGATGTAAGCTGGTCCTGTTTTCACTAGTCCTGTTCTCACTGCAGCAAGAACTGTACTCTATCTCTCTCTCTCTGAGCTGTGATGAAAGCTGTCCCGCTTTAGTTGGCCTGTTCTCGCTGCAGATAGCACCTGCTGCCTCTGAGATGATGTAAGCTGGCCCCTGTTTTCACTAGGACAGTTCACTGCAGTGACAGCACCTGTGCCTGTGGGATGGGATGTACATCATTCTGTTTTACTAGCCCCTGTTCTCACTGCAGATAGCACTGTACTCTCTCTCTGAGCAGTGATGTAAGCTGGTCCCTGTTTTTCACTGTCTCTGTTCTCCCTGCATGATAGCACTGTGCTCTCTCTGAGCTGTGATGTCAGCTGGTCCTGTTTTCACTAGCCCTTGTTCTACCTGTAGATAGCACTGTGCCTCTCTGGGATGTGATGTTTGCTGGTCCTGTTTTCACTAGCCCCTGTTCTCACAGCAGATAGCACTGTACTCTCTCTCTCTCTCTCTGGAGCTGTGATGTAAGCTGGCCCTGTTTTACTAGCCCTGTTCTCTCTGCAGATAGCACTGTGGTCCTCTGACAGATGTAAGCTGGTCCTGTTTTCTGCCCAGTCTCTGTCTCCTCACTGCAGCGCCAGCACTGCACTCTCTCTCTCTCTCTGAGCTGTGATGTGCTGGTCCCATTTCACCAGCCCTGTTCTCACTGCAGATAGCACTGTGCCCTCTGAGCTGTGATGTGTGCGGTCCTGTTTTCACTAGCCCTGTTCTCAATTGTAGATAGCACTGTGCTCTCTGTGGGATGTGATGTAAGCTGGTCCTGTTTTCACTAGCCTCTGATCTCACTGCAGATAGCACTGTACTCTCTGAGCTGCATGCAATCTTGGCCCTTGTTTCACTAGCCCTGTTCTCACTGCAGATAGCATTGCACTTTGATCTCTGAGCTTGTGATGTGCTGGTCCAGTTTTCACTAGCCCTGTTCTCACTGCAGATAGCACTGTGCTCTGAGCTGTGATGTGTTTTCTGGTCCTGTTTACTCAGCCTGTTCTCACTCTGCAGATAGCACTGTACTCTCTCCTCAGAGCTGGATGTAAGCTGGTCCCACACTAGCCCTGCTCACTGCAGATAGCACTGTGCCTCTCTTAGCTGTGATGTAAGTCATTCTGTTTTCACCAGCCCTGTTCCACTGCAGATAGCACTGTGCCTCTCTGTACTGTGATGTCAGCTGGTCCTGTTTTCACTAGCCCTGTTCTCCACTGTAGATAGCACTGTGCTCTCTGTTGGATGTGGTATGGTGTGTCCTGTTTCACTAGTCTCTGTTCTCACCAGATAGCACTGTACTCTCTCCCGCTGAGCTGTGATGTAAGCTGGCCCTGTTTCACTAGTCCTGTTCTCACTGCAGATAGCACTGTACCTCTGAGCTGTGATGTGTCGGGCCTCTAACACTAGCCCTGTTGTCGCTGCAGATAGCACAGCATTCTCTCTCTCTCTCTGAGCTGTGATGTAAGCTGGTCCTGTTTTCTCACTAGCCCCACCTTCACCTGCAGATAGCACCGTACTCTCTCGGCTGAGCTGTGATGTAAGCTGGTCCTGTTTTCCTGGCCTGTTCTCACTGCAGATAGCACTGTACTCTCTCTGAACTGTGATGTATGCTGGCCCTGTTTTCACTAGCCCTGTTCTCACTGCAGATAGCACTGTACCTCTCTCTCTCCTCTGAGCTGTGATGTAAGCTGGTCCTGTTTCACTAGCCCTGTTCTCACTGCAGATAGCACTGTGTCTCTCTGAGCTGTGATGTAAGCTGGGTCTCTGTTTTCACTAGTCCTGTTTCTCACCGCATAGCACTGAACTCTCTCTCTCTCTGAGGTGATGTAAGTTGGCCCTGTTTTTTACTATCCCTGTTCTCAATGCAGATAGCATTCTGCTCTGTGGGATGGGATGTAAGCTGGCTCTGTTTTTACTAGCCCTGTTCTCACTGCAGATAGCATTGTACTCTCTCTCTGAGCTGGGATGTAAGCTGGTCCTGTTTTCACTAGCCCTGTTCTCACTGCAGATAGCACTGTGCTCTCTCTGTGGGATGTGGTGTAAGATGGTCCTATTTTCACTAGCCCTGTTCTCTCTGCAGATAACACTGTACTCTCTCTGAGCTGTAATGTAAGCTGGCCCTGTTTTCACTAGCCCTGTTCTCAGTGCAGATAGCACTGCTCTTCTCTCTCTCTGAGCTGTGATGTGTTAGTCCTGTTTTCACTAGCCCTTGTTCTCACTGCAGATATGCACTGTGCTCTCTGAGCTGTGATGTAAGCTGGTCCAGTTTTCACTAGTCCTGTTCTCACTGTAAATAGTACTGTACCTCTCTGAGCTGTGATGTAAGCTGGTCTCTGCTTCTCACTAGCCTGTTCTCACCGAGATAGCACTGTGCTCTCCTGAGCTGGGATGTAAGCTGTCCCTGTTTTCACTAGCCCTGTTCTCACTGCAGATAGCACTGTGCTCTCTCTGAAATGTGATGTCAGCTGCTCCTGTTTTCACTAGCCCTGTTCTAACTGTAGATAGCACTTTGCTCTCTCTGTGGGATGTGATGTAAGCTGGTCCTGTTTTCACTAGCCCTGTTCTCACTGCAGATAGCACTGTGGTCTCTCTGAGCTGTGATGTAAGCTGGTCCTGTTTTCACTAGCCCTGTTCTCACTGTAGATAGCACTGTGCTCTCTCTGTGGGATGTGATGTAGCTGGTCCTGTTTTCACTAGCCCTGTTCTCACTGCAGATAGCACTGTACTCTCTCTGAGCTGTGATGTATGCTGGCCCTGTTTTCACTAGCCCTGTTCTCACTGCAGATAGCACTGTGCTCTCTCTGAGCTGTGAAGTAAGCTGGCCCTGTTTTCACTAGCCCTGTTCCATTGCAGATAGCACGGTGCTCTCTCTGTATTGTGATGTCTGTTGGTCCTTTTTTCACTAGCCCTGTTCTCACTGTAGATAGCACTGTGCCTCTCTGTGGGAGTGTGAAGTGCCGGTCCCACCACTGGTCCTGCCTCACCTAAGATAGCACTGCACTCTCTCTCTCGCTGAGCTGTGAGATGTAAGCTGGTCCTGTTTTCACTCAGCCCTCTGTTCCTCACTGCAGATAAAGCACCCTCGTACCCTCTCTGAGCGGGTGATGTAAGCAGGCCCTGTTTTCACTAGCCCCACCTCACCGCAGATAGCACTGTACCCTCCCTCTCTGAGCTGTGATGTGTTGGTCCCTTCACCAGTCTCTGTTATCACTCGCAGATAGCACTGTACCTCTCTCTCGCTGAGCTGTGATGTGTTTGGTCCTGTTTTCACTAGCCCTTGTTCTCACTCGCAGATAGCACTGTACTCTCTCTGAGCGGGTGATGTAAGCAGGCCCTGTTTTCACTAGCCCTGTTCTCACTGCAGATAGCACTGTACTCTCCCTCTCTCTGAAAGGCTGTGATGTAGCTGGTCCTACTTTCACTAGCCCTGTTCCTCACACTGCAGATAGCACAGTGCTCCTCCTGAGCTGTGATGTAAGCTTGGTCCCAGCCACTAGTCCTGTTCCTCACCCAGCCAGCACCTGTATCTCTCTCTCTCTCTGAGCTGTGATGCTAGCTGTCCCGTTTCACCAGACTTGTTCTCACTGCAGATAGCACTGTGCTCTCTGCTAGATGATCAAGCTGGCCCTGTTTTCACTCAGTCTCTGTTCTCATTGCAGATAGCACTGTACCTCTGAGCTGTGACAGTGTTGCCCTGTTTTCACTAGCCCAGTTCTCACTGCTGATAGCACTGTGCTCTGTGGGAGGGATGGGCTGACCTGTTTTACTAGCCTCACCTCACCTTAAGATAGCACTGTACTCTCTGAGCTGTGATGTAAGCTGGTCCTGTTTTCAACAGCTCCTGTTCCCCTGCATATAGCACTGTGCTCTCTCTGTGGGATGTGATGTAAGCTGGTCCTGTTTTCACTAGCCCTGTTCTCACTGCAGATAGAACTGTACTCTCTCTCTCTCTGAGCTGTGATGTAAGCTGGCCCTGTTTTCACTAGCCCTGTTCTCACTGCAGATAGCACTGTGGTTTCTCTGAGCTGTGATGTAAGCTGGTCCTGTATTCACTAGCCCTGTTCTCACTGCAGATAGCACTGTGGTTTCTCTGAGCTGTGATGTAAGCTGGTCCTGTATTCACTAGCCCTGTTCTCACTGCAGCTAGCACTGAACTCTCTCTCTCTCTGAGATGTGATGTAAGCTGGCCCTGTTTTTACTAGCCCTGTTCTCACTGCAGATAGCATTGTGCTCTGCGGGATGGGATGTAAGCTGGCTCTGTTTTTACTAGCCCTGTTCTCACTGCAGATAGCACTGTGCTCTCTCGGTGGGATGTGATGTAAGCTGGTCCTGCTTTCACTAGCCCTGTTCTCACTGCAGATAGCACTGCTCTCTCTCTCTCTGTGAGCAGTGATGTGGCTGGCCCTGTTTTCACTCAGCCCTGTTCTCACTGCAGATAGCACTGTACTCTCTCTCTCTCTCTCTGAGTTGTGATGTATGGTCCCAGCCACTAGCCCCTGTTCTCCCAGTAGAACTGTGCCTCTGAGCTGTGATGTTGGCTGGCCCTGTTTTCACTCAGCCCTGTTCTCACTGCAGATAGCCCCTGTCTCTACCCTCTGAGCTGTGATGTGGCTGGTCCTGTTTCTGAAGCCCAGTTCTCACAGCAGATAGCACTGTGCTCTCTCTGAGCTGTGATGTAAGCTGGCCCTGTTTTCATTAGCCCTGTTCTCACTGCAGATAGCATTGTGCTCTCTCTGAACTGTGATGTAAGCTGGTCCTTTTTCACTAGCCCTGTTCACACTGCAGATAGCACTGTGCTCTCTCTGAACTGTGATGTAAGCTGGTCCTGTTTTAACTAGCCCTGTTCTCAGTGCAGATAGCACTGTACTATCTCTCTCTCTGAACTGTGATGTAAGTTGGCTCTGTTTTCACTAGCACTGCTCTCACTGCAGATAGCACTGTACTCTTTCTTCTGAGCTGTGATAAGCTGGTAATGTTTCTCTCAGCCCTGTCTCACTGCAGACAGCACTTTGCCTCTGAGCTGTGATGGTGCTGGTCTTGTTCTCACTGCAGATAGCACTGTACTTATCTCGAGCTGTGATGTTGTCCTGTTTTATTAGCCTGTTTATTGCAGATAGCACTGTGCTCTCTGATTGTGATGTAGCTGGCCCTGTTTCTAGTCTCTGTTCTCACTGCAGATAGCACTGTGGTCGCCTGAACTGTGATGTCAGCTGTCCTGTTTTCACTAGCCCTGTTTCACTGTAGATAGCACTGTGTTTCTCTGTGGGATGTAAATGTGAGCTGGTCCTGTCACCAGCCCTGTTCTCACTGCAGATAGCACTGTACTTCCTCACTGAGCTGTGATGTGTTTCGCCATGTTTCTTCACTCCAGTCCTGTTCCTCACCAAGGTGATAGCACTGTACTCCTCCCACAGACCTAAGCAGGCCCTGTTTTCACTAGCCTTGTCTCACTGCAGATAGCATTGTACTCTCCTCTGAGCTGTGATGTGTTGGTCCTGTTTTCACTCAGTCCTGTTCTCACTGCAGATAGTACTGTGCCTCTCTGAGCTGTGATGGTGCCATTCTGTTTTCACTATTCCTGCCTCACTGCAGATAGCACTGTACTCTCTCTCCAGAGCTGTGATGTTTTGGTCCTGTTTCACCAGCTGTTTCACTGCAGATAGCACTGTGCTCTCTGAACTGTGATGTGTTGTCCTGTTTTCACTAGTCCTTTTCACTGAAGCAGCACTGTACTCACCTCTCTCTGAGCTCGATGTGCTGGTCCCATTTCTCACTAGCCCAGTTCCACTGCATAGCACCTGTACCTCTCTCTCAGAGTTGTGATAAAGCTGGTCTGTTCACTCAGCTCCAGTTCTCACTGCAACAGCACTGTGCTCTGTGGGATGGGATGGTGCCAACCTGTTTCACTAGACTTGTTCTCACTCTCGCAGATAGCACTGTGCTCCTTCAGATGTGATGTGTGGTCCTGTTTTCACTAGCCCTGTTCCCAGCACTGCAGATAGCACTGTACTCTCTCTCTCTGAGCTGTGATGTGTTGGTCTGTCACTAGCCCAGTTCACTGCTGATAGCACGTGTTCTGTGGGATGTGATGTAAGCTGACCTGTTCACTAGCCCTGTTTCTCACTGCAGATAGCACTGTACTCTCCAGCTGTGATGTAAGCTGTCCTGTTTTCAGTCTGTTCTCACTGCATATAGTACTGTGCCCTCTCTGCTGTGATGTCATTGTCCTGTTTTCACAAGCCCTGTTTCACTGTAGATAGCACTGTGCTCTCTGTGGGATGTGATGTAAGCTGTCCTGTTTTCACTCAGTCTGTCTCACTGCAGATAAAGACTGTACCTCTCTCTCTGAGCTGTGATGTTGGCTCCTGTTTCACCAGTCCTCCACTGCAGATAGCACTGTGGTCTCTGAGCTGTGATCTAAGCTGGTCCTGTTTTCACAGTCCTGTCTCACCGTAGCCAGCACTAACCTCTCTGAAATGTGATGTGTTGGTCTGTTTTACTAGCTCTGTTTCACCGCAGATAGCATTGTGCTCATGGATGGGATGTTGGTTTGTTTTACTAGCCTGTTCTCTGCAGATGAACTGCTCTCTCGGGATGTGATGTGTTGGTCCGTTTTCACCAGCCCCCGCCTCACCACAGATAGCACTGTACTCCTCTCTCACTGAGCAGTGATGTAAGCTGGTCCTGTTTTCACTAGCCCTGTTCTCACTGCAGATAGTACTGTACCTCTCTCTCTGAGTTGTGATGTGTTTGTCCTGTTTTCACTATCCCTGTTCTCACAGCAGTAGCATTGGCTCTCTGAGCTGTGATGTTAGCTGGGCTGTTTACTAGCCCTGTTCTCACTCAGGCCCTGTACTTATCCTGAGCTGTGATGTTGGGCTGGTCCTGTTTTCTTGCCCAGTTCTCACTGCAGAAGGCACTGTGCTTCCTGATTTGTGATGTGTCTGGCTGTTTCATTAGTCCTGTTCTCACTGCATAGCATTGTGCCTCTGAACTGTATGTGTTGTCCTGTTTTCCTCGCCCTGTTCACATCTGCAGAGGCACTGTGCCTTCTGAACCGATGCAGCTGGTCCCATTTTCACTCAGCCCTGTTCTCACTGCAGACAGCACTGCACTATCTCTCTCTCCTGAACTGTGATGTGTTGGCGCTGTTTCACTTGCAACTGCTCTCACTGCAGATAGCACTGACCTCTGAGCTGTGATGTAAGAATGTTTCAATTAGCCCTTCTCACTGCAGATAGTACTGTGCCTCTGAGCTGTGATGTGTTGGTCCTGTTCTCACTGCAGATAGTACTGTACTTATCTCTGAGCTGTGAAGTGTTGTCCTGTTTTCAATAGCCCTGATCTCACTGCAGATAGCACTGTTCTCTCTCTGAGCTGTGATGTAAGCTGGCCCTGTTTTCACTAGCCCTGTTCTCACTGCAGACAGCACTGTGGTCTCCCTGAACTGTGATGTCAGCTGGTCCTGTTTCACTCAGTCCCTTCCTCACGTAGAGCACTGTGCCTCTCTGGATGTAATGTGTTGGTCCGTTTCACCATCCCTGTTCTCACCGCAGATGCACCCCCCTCTCGCTGAGCTGGATGTGTTTGCCATGTCACTAGCCCGTTCTCACCGCAGATTAGTACCGCACCTCTGAGCTGTGATCTGCTGGTCCTGTTTTCACTAGCCTTGTTCTCACTGCAGATAGCATTGTACTCCTCCTCCTGAGCTGTGATGTTGTGTCCTTTTCACTTTTCCCTGTTCTCACTGCAGATAGCACTGGCCTCTGAGGCTGTGATGTGTTGGGTCTGTTTCACTAGCTCTGTTCTCACTGCAGATAGTACTGTACTCTTTGTTCTCTAGTTGGTTGTAATTTGGTTTTGTTTCTTCATGTCTCACTCAGAGAGTTTCTGAACTGGATGATGGTCCTGTTTTACTAGTCCTGTCTCACTGTGCTAGCTCACTCTCTCTGAGCGTGATATGTGTGTCCTGTTTCACAGTCTGTTCTCACTGCAGATACACTTTGCCTTCTGAACTGTGATGTCATGGTCCATCACCAGCCCTTCTCACTGTAGATAGCACTGTGCTCCTGTGGATGATGTAAGCTGGTCCTGTTTCACTAGCCCTTTTCTCACTGCAGATAGCACTGTGCCCTCTCTCTCTCTCTCTGAGCTGTGATGTAAGCTGGCCCTGTTTCACCAGCCTGTTCACTGCAGCACCTGTGCCTCTATGAGCTGTGATGTGTTGTCCTGTTTCTACCAGCTCTGTTCTCACTGCAGATAGCACTGTACTCTCTCTCTCTGAGCTGTGATGTGTTCAGGTCCTGCTTTCACTAGCCCTGTTCTCACTGCAGATAATTGTTCCTCTGAGCTGTGATGTTGTCCTGTTTATTAGTCCTGTTTCTGCAGATAGTACTGTACTCCTGAGCTGTAATGCAGCTGGCCCTGGATTTCACTAGCCTGTTCACTGCAGATAGCACTGTATCTCTAATCTTCTGAGCTGTGATGTGTGGTCCTGTTTTCACTAGTTCTGTTATCACTGCAGATAGCACTGTGCTCTCTCTCTGAGCTGTGATTTGCTGGTCCGTTTTCACTAGCGGCTGCTCACTGCAGATAGTACTGTACTCCCTCTCTCTGAGCTGTGATGCAGCTGCCCTGTTTTCACCAGCCTGTACTACTGCAGATAGCACTGTACCTCTGAGGTGTGATGCAGCTGGTCCTTGCTACTAGCCCTGTTCCGCTGGAGATAGCACTGTGCTCTCCAGGATGGGTGCCACTCAGGTTTCACTAGCCCTGTTCATTGCAGATACACTGGAGCTGTGATGTGCTGGTCCTTTTCACTCAGCCCTGTTCTCACTGCAGCTAAAACTGTACCTCTCTCTCTCTCTCCTGATTGTGATAAGCTGGTCCTGTTTTCACTAGCCTGTTCTCACTGCAGATAGCACTGTTCTCTGGTTGTGATGGTTTTGGCCTGTTTCACCAGTCCTGTTCTCACTGCAGATAGCACTGAACTTTCTCTGAGATGTGATGTAAGCTAAATTTGCTTTTTTCTAGCCCTGTTCTCACCAGATAGTATGTGGCTCACGGGATGGATGTAAGCTGGTTCTGTTTTACTAGCCCTGTTCTCACTGCAGATAGCACTGTGCTCTCTCTGTGATGATGTGTTGGTCTCTTTACCAGCTCTGTTCTCACTGCAGATACCACTGTACTCTCTCTCTCTCTCTCTCTGAGCAGTGATGTTGTCATTCTGTTTTCACTAGCTCTGTTCTCACTGCAGATAAAATTGTACCTCTCTCTCTCTCTCTCTCTGAGTCTGATGTAGCTTTGGTCCCATTACTCAAGAAATTTGTTCTCATCAGATAGCACTGTGTCTTCTGAACTGTGATGTTAGCTGGCCCTTTTTCACTAGCCCTGTCTCACCTGCAGATAGCACTGTACTCTACCTCTGAGTCAGGATGTGTTTTCGTCCTGTTTAACAACCCAGTCTGCCTGCAGATTGCACCGCCTCTCTGAGCTGTGACAAGCTGGCCCTGTTTTCATTAGCCCTGTTCTCACTGCAGATACATTGTGCTCTGAACTGTGTGTTGGTCCTGTTTTCACCAGTCCTGTTCTCAGAGATAGCACTGTGCCTCTCTGAACTGTGATGTAAGCTGTCCTGTTTTCACTAGTCTGTTCATACTGCAGATAGCACTGTGCCTCCTCTGAACTGTATGTAGTCATCCTGTTTTAATCCAGTTGCCCTGTTCTCCGTGCAGCATAGCACTGTACTATCTCTCTCTCCTCTGAGCCAGATGTGTCACCCTGTTTCTCATCAGCCTCTGTTCTCACTGCAGATAAATTGTGGTTTCTCTGAGCTGTGATGTGCTTGTCCTGTATTCACTAGTCCTGTCTCACTGCAGCTAGCACTGAACCTCTCTCTCCTGAGATGTGATGTGAGCTGGTCCTGTTTTACCAGGGGCCCTGTTCACTGGAGATAGCATTGTGCCTCATGGATGGGATGTGTTGGCTCTGTTTACTAGCTCTGTTCTATTGCAGATAGTACTGTGGCTCCTGTATGGATGTGCTGGTCCTGCCACTAGTCTCTGTTCTCACTGCAGATAGCACTGTACTCTCTCGAGCTGTGATGTGTCCTCACTAGCCTGTTCTCACTGCAGATAGCACTGTGTCCCTCTGAACTGTGATGTAAGCTGGTCCTGTTTTCACCAGTCCTGTTCTCACTTGCTGGCACTGACTCTCACCCCTCTGAGCTGTGATGTGCGCTGGTCCATTTTCACTAGCCCAGTTCTGCCTGCAGATAGCACGCCTCTCAGAGCTGTGATGTAAGCTGGCCCTGTCTCACTAGCCCAGTTCTCACTGCAGATAGCACTGTGCTCTGTAATGGGATGCTGGTCCTGTTTTCACTAGTCCTGTTCTCACCGCAGATAGCACTGTGCTCTGAGCTTTGATGTGTTTGTCCTGTTTTCACGGTCCGTTCTCACTGCAGCTAGCAATGTAATTCTGTCTCCTCATCTCTCCTGAGCTGTGATGTGTCGGTCCTGTTTTCACCACTTGTTCACTGCAGATAGCACTGTGTGCCTCTGAACTGTATGTAAGCTGGTCCTGTTTTTAACTATTCTGCTCTTGTGCAGATAGCACTGTGCTATCTCTCTCTGAACTGTGATGTTTGCCTGTTTTCACTCGTTCTGTCTCACTGCAATAGCACTGTGCCTCTCCTGAGCTGTGATGTGTTTTCGGGTCCTGCTTTCATTAGCCCTGCTCCCCACTGCAGATAGCACTGTGCTCTCTGAGCTGTGATGTAAGCTGGCCCCTGCTTCTCACTAGCCTGTTCTCACCGTATAGCACTGTGGTCGCTCTAAACTGTGATGTCAGCTGTCCTGTTTTCACGCCCTGTTCTCACTAGAAAGCACTGTGCCTCCTGGATGTAATGTGAGCTGGTCCTGTTTCACTAGCTCCTGTTCCACTGCAGATAGCACTGCTCCTCTCCCACTGAGCTGTGATGTGTTTCTGCCATGTTTTCACCAGTCCTGTTCTCACTGCAGATAGCACTGTACCTCTCTGAGCTGGATCTGCATGTCTGTTTCACTAGCCTTGTTCTCACTGCAGATAGTATTGTACCCTCTGAGCTGTTTTTTGTAAGCTGGTCCTGTTTACCAGTCTGTTCTCACTGCAGATAGCACTGGCCTCTGAGCTGTGATGTAGCTGGACTGTTTCACTAGGCCCTGTTCTCACTGCAGATAGCACTGTACCTCTCTCAAGCTGTATGTAAGCTGGTCTGTTTTCACTAGCCTGTTCTCACTGCAGATAGCATTGTGCTCTCTGAACTGTGATGTGTTGGTCCCATTTTCACTAGCCCAGTTCACTGCAGATAGCACTGTACCTCTCTCAGAGCTGTGATGGTGCTGGTCCTGTCTCCAGCCCAGTTCACTGTAGCATCTGTTCTGGGATGGGATGTAAGCTGGTCCTGTTTCACTCAGTCTTGTCTCACTGCAGATAGCACTGTGCCCTCTCTGAGCTGTGATGTAAGCTGGTCCTGTTTTCACTAGTCCTGTTCTCACCTCGCAGCTAGCAATGTACTGTCTCTCTCCTGAGCTGTGATGTGTTGGTCCTGTTTCACTAGACTTCCACTGCAGATAGTACTGTGCCTCTGCAGATGTGATGTGTTCTGGTCCTGTTTTCACTATCCTGTTCTCACTGCAGGTAGCACTGTGCCTCTGAGCTGTGATGTTGGCTGGCCTTGTTTTCACTAGCCCTGTTCTCACTGCAGATAGCCCTGTACTCTATCTCTGAGCTGTGATGTTAGCTGTCCTGTTTTCACAAGCCCAGTTCACTGCAGATAGCACTGTGCTCCTCTGAGCTGTGATGTGTTTGTCTGTTTCATTAGCCCTGTTCTCACTGCAGATAGTATGCTCTCTCTGAACTGTGATGGTTGGTCCTGTTTCACTAGCTCTGTTCACACTGCATAGCACTGTGCCTCTGAACTGTGATGGGCAGTCCTGTTTCATTAGTTCTGTTCTCACTGCAGATAGCACTGTACTATCTCTCTCTCTGAACTGTGATGTGTTTGCGCTGTTTCACTAGCACTGCTCCTACCTCGAGCAGCACTGCACCTCTCAGAGCCAGATGTGTTTTGTCCTGTTTCACCAGCCCTGTTCTCACTGCAGATAGCGCGTAATTTCTCCTGAGCTGTGATGTGTTGGGTAATGTTTACTAGTTCTGTTCTCACTGCAGATAGCACTGTGCTCTCTCTCTCTGAGCTGTGATGTAAGTTTTCGGTCAGTATTGTCTATTCAGAGCTTTACTATTGAACCCTAATTAGAATTTATCCTTTCTGTGGACTTCCTTCCCTTGATTCAACTAACGTTTTACCCCTCTGTCATTTCAGGAACATATTTGCTAAAGGATTGCACAGAGGAACATGACACTGTTTGTGTTGGATGTGAAGAAGGCACATACACAGAAACCTCGCACACTTCTAAAAGATGTCGAAGCTGTACTGGGAAGTGCAGTAAAGGTATTTAATCTTCTAGAAAGTTCAACACAGGAGATCCAGCAGTGAATCTCAGTTTGTGCAGAGTCTCACAAACCCTGTGTAAAAAAAAACTGGGCTTCAGTCCCTCTCACTCCAGGAAAAGGGTGTTCCCTTCAGGCCAGGGTTGGCGTACACTGGTGGAGCAGTGTGTGGGGAAGCCTGCACTGTGTACTGCCCACACTGTCCCTGTGGATAAACAAAGGGCTTCAGTCCCTCTCCCTCTCATCCCAGGAGCGGCGCTGTCCCTCCCGGTCAGTGTTGGGGTACATTGGTGGAGCAGTGTGTGGGGAAGCCTGCACTGTGCACTGTTCACACTGTAGCTGTCCCTGTGTAAAAACAGAGGGTTTCAGTCCCTCTCACACCAAGAGAAGGGCATCCCCTCCAGGTCAGGATTGGAGTACACTTGTGTAGCAGTGTGTGGGGAAGCCTGCACTGTGCACTGCACACAGTGTACTTATCCCTAAGGATAAACATGGGGCTTAAATCCCTCTCACCCTTGGAGAAGCGTGGCCCCTCAGGTCAGGGCTGGGGAACACTGGTGGATTAGTATGTGAGGAAGCCTGTACTTTGCACTACCCATACTGTACCTATCTCTGTGGATAAACAGAGGGCTTCAGACCCTCTCACACCAGCAAAAGAGTGGTTCTTCCAGGTCAGGATAAAGGTACACTGGTCGAGTAGTGTGTAGGGAAGCCTGCACTGTGCACTGCCCACACTGTACCTGTCCCTATGGAGAAACAGATCTTTTGAACCACAGAAACAAAATCTGTCAGCAGAAAGACACTGGTGATCAATCAAGTTTGCCATATTATGCCCCAGGCCTAGTGTCTTCGGGTAGTCCCACACCACCCACCTCCTCCCCTATTGGGTCTGTGAGTCCACTTGCTCTGTCTCAGCCATGCTTGGACCCATAAGGGTGCCTGTCCCACCCCTACCACTTAGGTCAGCAGTCTATTTAACAGCTCTACCACCTCAGTGAAATAAACTTCCTCACAGACCTCCTAAATGTATCCCCCACTAGCCTTCATTAATTGCGCTAGTGACGACATCCTTTTTTCATAGATCTTCTCTAGTCACCCTGTTTATACTACTCAGAAATGGACTGGAACTGCTTTTATCATGTTCCGCTGCTCATGTCTGGCCTCTAGTGAGTGCCTGTTTAGTGCTACCAGCCATTACTCATAGAATCTGTCATGCTGGCCCTGGACCATTTTGCTGACCTTGGATCATTTTGCTGACTTGGGATCCATTTTGCTGACCCTGGATCATTTTGCTGACTTGGGATCATTTTGTTGCTCCAGTATCATTTTGCTGACCCGGAATCATTTTGCTGACCTTAGATCATTTTGCTGACCTTGGATCATTTTGCTGACCCTGGATCATTTTGCTGACTTGGGATCATTTTGCTGATCTGGTATCATTTTGCTGACCCAGAATCATTTTGCTGACCTTGGATCATTTTGCTGACTTGGGATCATTTTGCTGACCCAGAATCATTTTGCTGACCTTGGATCATTTTGCTGGCCATGGATCATTTTGCTGACTTGGGATCATTTTGCTGATCTGGTATCATTTTGCTGACCCGGAATCAATTTGCTGACCTTGGATCATTTTGCTGACCCTGGATCATTTTGCTGGCCTTGGATCATTTTGCTGACCCTGGATCATTTTGCTGGCCATGGATCATTTTGCTGACCTTGGATCATTTTGCTGACCATGGATCATTTTGCTGACTCGGAAACATTTTGCTGACCCTGGACCATTTCACTGACCTGGAATCATTTTGCTGACCTGGGATCATTTTGCTGACCCTAGATCATTTGTTGACCCAGGATCATTTTGCTGACCCTACATCATTCTGATGACCCTACTTCATTTTACTAACCCTACATCCTTATACAGACCCTACGTCATTTTGCTGACCTGGGATCATTTTGCTGACCCAGCATCATTTTGCAGACTCTACATCATTTTACAGACCCTATATCATTTTCCCGACCCTTCATCATTTTGTTGACCCTTCATCATCTTGCTGACCCTTCATAATTTTGCTGACCTGGAATCATTTTGCAGACCCTACATCATTTTGCTGACTGTACATCACTTTGCTGACCCTGGATAATTTTGCTTATCCTGGATCACTTTGCTCACCCTACATCATTTTGTTAACCCTGCATCATTTTGCTGATACTGGAACAATTTGCTGACCCTGCGTCATTTTGCTGACACTGGAAAAATGTGTTGACCCAGGATCATTTTCCTGACCCTACATCGTTTTGCTGACCCTTGATCACTTTACTCACCATACTTCATTTTGTTAACCCTACATCATTTTTCTGACCCTGGATCATTTTACTGACACAATATCATTTTGCTGACCCTACATCATTTTGCTGACTCTACATTATTTTGTTGACCCTCCATAACTTTGCTGACCCTACATCATTTTGTTGACCTTGTATCATTTGCTGACCATGGATAATTTTGCTGACCCGGTATGATTTTGCTGACCGGGGATCATTTTGCTGGACCCTGGAGCATTTTGCTGACCCTGGATCATTTTGTTGACTACATCATTTTTTTGACCCGGGATCATTTTGCAGACCTGGGATCATTTTTCTGATCCTACATCATTTTGCTGACCTACATCATTTTGCTGACCCAGGTTCATTTTGCTGACCCAGGATCATTTTGCTGATCCTGGGATCACTTTTCAGAACCTACATCATTTTGTTAACCCCACATCACTGTGCTGATCCCACATCATTTTGCTGGCTTTGGATAATTTTGGTGACCTTACATCACTTTTAACCCTACATCATTTTATTGACCTCGTATCATTTTGTTGACCCCATCATCTTGCTGGCTTGGATAATTTTGGTGACCCAACATCACTTTGCTGACTCTACATCATTTTGCTGACCCTGCATCATTTTATTGACCTCGTATCATTTTGCTGACCCTGGATCACCTTCCTTACCCTATATCATTTTGCTCATCCTACATCATTTTGCTGACCCTGGATCACTTTGCTGACCTGGATAATCTTGCTGACCCTACATCATTTTGCAGACCCTGCATCATTTTGCTGACACTGGAACATTTTGCTGATCCTGAAATACTTTGCTGACCCTACATCATTTTGCTGATCCTATACCATTTTGCTGACCCTACATCATTTTGCTGACCCTATACTGTTTTGCTGCCCCTATATCATTTTGCTGACCCTACATCATGTTGCTGACCCTGGATAATTTTGCTGACCTGGTATCATTTTCCTGACCCGGTATCAGTTTGCTGACCGTCAACCATGTTGCTAAACTTGTATCATTTTGCTCACCTGGGATCATTTTGTTGACCTGGGATCATTTTGCTGACCTGGGATTATTTTGGTGACTTACATCATTTTGCTGACCCTGGATCATTTACTGACCCAGGATCATTTTCCTGACCCTACATCATTTTGCTGACCTTCGATCACTTTGATCACCCTATATCATTTTGTTGACCCTACATCATTTTGCTGACCCTACATCATTTTGCTGACCCTGGATCACCTTCCTTACCCTATATCATTTTGCTCATCCTACATCATTTTGCTGACTCTGGATCACTTTGCTGACCTGGATAATCTTGCTGACCCTACATCATTTTGCAGACCCTGCATCATTTCGCTGACACTGGAACATTTTGCTGACCCTGAAATACTTTGCTGACCCTACATCATTTTGCTGATCCTATACCATTTTGCTGACCCTACATCATTTTGTTGACCCTACACTGTTTTGCTGCCCCTATATCATTTTGCTGACCCTGGATAATTTTGCTGACCTGGTATCATTTTCCTGACCCGGTATCAGTTTGCTGACCCTTGACCATGTTGCTAAACTTGTATCATTTTGGTGACCTGGGATCATTTTGGTGACTTACATCATTTTGCTGACCCTGGATCATTTTGCTGACCCAGGATCATTTTCCTGACCCTACATCATTTTGCTGACCTTTGATCACTTTGATCACCCTATATCATTTTGCTGACCCTACATCATTTTGCTGACCTTGGATCACTTTGCTGACCCTACATCATTTTGCTGAGTGTACATCATGTTGCTGACCATGGCTAAGTTTGCTGACCCGGTATCATTTAGCTGACCCGGTATCATTTTGCTGACCCTCCATCACTTTGCTGACCCTCCATCACTTAGCTGACCCTACATCATTTTGTAGACCCTACATCATTTTGCTGAGTTTACATTATGTTGCTGACCATGGCTAAGTTTGCTGACCCAATATCATTTTGTTGACCTTGCATCATTTTGTAGACCCTGGAGCATTTTGCTGACCCTGGAGCATTTTGTAGATCTGGGATCATTTTGCTGACCCTCCATCACTTTGCTGACCCTACATCATTTTGTTGACCTTGCATCATTTTGTAGACCCTACATCATTTTGCTGAGTGTACATCATGTTGCTGACCATGGCTAATTTTGCTGACTCAATATCATTTTGCTGACCCGTTATCATTTTGCTGACCCAGTATCATTTTGCTGACCCTGGAGCATTTTGTAGACCTGGGATCATTTTGCTGACTTATATCATTTTGCTGACCCTGCATCATTTTACTAACCCTACACCATTTTGCTGACCCTACATAATTTTAATAACCCTATACCATTTTGCTGATCTTAACATCATTTTACTAACCCTACATCATTTTGCTGACCCAGGATCATTTTGCTGATCCTGGATCATTTTGCGGAACCTACATCATTTTGTTGACCCCACATCACTATGCTGACCCTACATCATTTTGCTGGCCTTGGATAATGTTGGTGACCTTACATCACTTTGCTGACTCTACATCATTTTGCTGACCCTACATCTTTCTGCTGACCCTGGATCACTATCCTGACCTGGGATCATTTTTGCTGACTGTACATCGTTTTGCTGACTGTACATCATTTTGCTGACCTTGAATTATTTTGCTGATCCAGGATAATTTTGCTGACCCTATATCATTTTGCTGACCCTCCATCACTTTGCTGATCCTACATCATTTTGCTGACCCTGCTTCATTTTGCTAACCGTACATCATGTTGCTGACCATGGATAATTTTGTTGATCCGGTATAATTTTACTGACCCTGGATCATTTTGTTGTCCCAGGATCATTTTATTGCCCATGATCATTTTGCTGACTTACATAATTTTGGTGACTCATCATCATTTTGCTGACCTGACATCATTTTGCTGACCCTTCTTCATTTTACTGACCCTACACCATTTTGCTGATCATATATCATTTTGGTAACCCTACTTCATTTTGTTGACCTTACATCAATATGATGACCCAGGCTCATTTTGCTGACCCTGTATCATTTTACTGACCCTATACCATTTAGCTGACCCAACATCATTTTGGTAACCCTACTTCATTTTGCTGACCCTGGATAATTTTTCAGCTCTACATCATTTTGCTGACCCTACACCATTTTGGTAACCCTACTTCATTTTGTTGACCCTACATCATTATGATGACCAAGGCTCATTTTGCTCACCCTGGATAATTTTTCAGACTCTACATCATTTTGCTGACCCAACATCATTTTGCTGACCCTACACCATTTTGCTGACCCAACATCATTTTACTGACCCTACACCATTTTGCTGACCCTACACAATTTTGCTGACCCAACATCATTTTACTGACCCTACACCATTTTGCTGACCCTACATCATTTTGGTAAACCTACTTCATTTTACTGACCCTACATCATTTTGCTGACCCTACATCATTTTGGTAACCCTTCTTCATTTTGCTGACCCTACATCATTTTGCTGACCCTACATCATTTTGGTAACCCTACTTCATTTTGTTGACCCTACAACATTATGATGACCCAGGCTCATTTTGCTCACCCTGGATCAATTTTCAGACTCTACATCATGTTGCTGACCCTACATCATTGTATTGACCCAGGTTCATTTTGCTGACCTAGGATCATTTTGCTAATCCTGGGATCACTTTGCAGACCCTGCACCATTTTGCTGACTCCACATCAGTGTGCTGATTCTACATCATTTTGCTGGCCCTGGATAATTTTAGCTGACCCTACATCACTTTGCTGACCCTATATCATTTTATTGACCCTACATCATTTTGCTGACCCTGGATCATTTTGCTGATCTTACATCATTTTGCTGACCCTGGATCATTTTGCATATGCTACATCACATTGCTGACCCTTCATCATTTGGCTGACCCTGGATCATTTTGCTGATCTTACATCATTTTGCTGACACTGGACCATTTTGCACACCCAGGATCACTTTGCTTACCCTGGATCATTTTGTTGACCCTTAATCACTTTGCTGAACCTGCATCATTTTGTAGACCTTACATCATTTTGCTGACCCTACATAATTTTGCTGACCCTACATAATTTTCTGACATTATTTCGTTTTGCTAACCCTACATAATTTTGTAGACCCTATATCATTTTTTTGACCCTACATCATTTTGCTCACCGTATTTCATTTTATTGACAATACATGATTTTGCTCACGCTACATCATTTTGCTGACCGCACATCATGTTGCTGACCCTGGATAAATTTGTTGACCCAGTATCATTTTCCTGACCCAGGATAATTTTGCTGACCTTAGACCATTTTGCTCAGCTGTGACAATTTTGCTGACTCTGGATCATTTTGCTGACCTGGGATCATTTTGCTGACCTGGGATCATTGTGTTGGCCCCGGATCATTTTGCTGACCTCTGATCATTTTGCTGACCTATATCATTTTGATGACCCTACATCATTTTACTGACCCTACACCATTTTGCTGGCCCTACATCATTTTGCTGGCCCTGGATCAATTTGCTGACTTTGTATCAGTTTGTTAACCCTATATCATTTTTCTGACCCTTCGTCATGTTACCGATCCTGGATCATTTTGCTGACCCTGAATTATTTTGCTGACCCTACATCATTTTGTTGACCTTACATCATTTTGCTGACCCTGGATCACTTTGCTGACCTGTGATAATTTTGCTGACCCTACATCATTTTGCTGACTCTACATTATTTTATTGACCCTAAATCAGTTTGCTGACCTTACATCACTTTGCTGACCTACATCAATTTCCTGGCCCAGAATGATTTTATTGACCCTACATTATTTTGCTGCCTCTATATCATTTTGCTGACCCTCCATCACTTTGCCGACCTTACATCAGTTTGTTGACCTTGCATCATTTTGTAGACCCTACATCATTTTGCTGAGTGTACATCATGTTGCTGAGCATGGCTAATTTTGCTGACCGGATATTATTTTGCTGACCCGGTATCATTTTGCTGACCTGCTATCATTTTGCTGACCCTGGAGCATTTTGTAGACCTGGGATCATTTTGCTGACTTATATTATTTTGCTGACCCTACATCATTTTACTAACCCTACACCATTTTGCTGAGCCTAACATAATTTTACTAACCCTACACCATTTTGTTGACCCTGCATCATTTTACTAACCCTACACCATTTTGCTGACCCTACATCATTTTACTAACCCTACACCATTTTGCTGACCCTACATCATTTTACTAACCCTACACTATTTTGCTGACCCTACATCATTTTACTAACCCTACACCATTTTGCTGACCCTACATAATTTTACTAACCCTACACCATTTTTCTGACCCTACATAATTTTAATAACCCTACACCATTTTGCTGATCCTACATCATTTTACTAACCCTACATCATTTTGCTGACCCAGGTTCATTTTGCTGACCCAGGATAATTTTGCTGATCCTGGATCATTTTGCAGAACCTATATCATTTTGTTGACCCCACATCACTGTGCTGACCCCACATCATTTTGCTGGCCTTGGATAATGTTGGTGACCCTACATCACTTTGCTGACTCTATATCATTTTGCTGACCCTACATCTTTCTGCTGACCCTGGCTCACTATGCTGACCTGGGATAATTTTGGTGATGCAACATCATTTTGCAGACTGTACAACCTTTTGCTGACCTGGGCACATTTTGCTGACCTTGAATTATTTTGCTTATCTGAGATAATTTTGCTGACCCTATATCATTTTGCTGACCCTCCATCACTTTGCTGATCCTACATCATTTTGCTGACCCTGCATCATTTTGCTAACTGTACATCATGTTGCTGACCATGGATAATTTTGCTGATCCGGTATAATTTTACTGACCCTGGAGCATTTTGTTGCCCATGATCATTCTGCTGACTTACATAATTTTGGTGACCCATCATCATTTTGCTGACCCTGCATCATTTTGTTCACCCAGCATCATTTTGGTAACCCAACTTCATTTTGTTAACCCTACATCATTTTGATGACCCAGGCTAATTTTGTTGACCCTGGATCATTTTTCAGACTCTACATCATTTTGCTGACCCTACATCATTTTGGTAACCCTACTTCATTTTGCTGCCCCTACAACATTATGATGACCCAGGCTCATTTTGCTCACCCTGGATCATTTTTCAGCCTCTACATCATTTTGCTGACCCAACATCATTTTATTGACCCAGGTTCATTTTGCTGACCCAGGATCATTTTGCTGATCCTGGGATCACTCTGCAGACCCTACACCATTTTGCTGACTCCACATCAGTGTGTTGATTTTACATCATTTTGCTGGCCCGGGATAATTTTTGCTGATCCTACATCACTTTGCTGACCCTACATCATTTTATTGACCCTACATCATTTTGATGACCCTGGATCATTTTGCTGATGCTACATCACTTTGCTGACCCTACATCATTTTACTGACCCTACATCATTTTGCTGACACTGGAACATTTTGCTGACCGTACATCACTTTGCTGACCCTACATAATTTTATTGACCCTACATCATTTTGCTGACACTGGAACATTTTGCTGACCCTACATCATTTTATTGACCCTACATCATTTTGCTGACATTGGAACATTTTGCTGCCCCTGGATCATTTTGCTGATCTTACATCATTTTACTGACACTGGACCATTTTGCACACCCAGGATCACTTTGCTTACCCTGGATCATTTTGTTGACCCTTAATCACTTTGCTGAACCTGCATGATGTTGTAGACCTTACATCATTTTGCTGACCCTACATAATTTTGCTGACCCTACATCATTTTGTAGACTTTACATAATTTTGCTGATGCTACATCATTTTGCTGACCCTGGATCATTTTGCTGATCTTCATCATTTTGCTGACCCTTTATCAGTTTTCTGACCCTGTATCATTTTGTTTACTGTTGATCATTATGCTGAACCTACAACATTTTCTGACATTACTTCATTTTGCTAACCCTTCTTGACCTTGATTAATTTTGTTGATCCTATATCATTTTAGTGACCCTGGATAATGTTGCTGACCCTACATCATTTTGCTGGCCCAACATCATTTTGCTGACACTCTATCTCTTTGCTGACCCTACATCATTTTTGACCCTACATCAGTTTGCTCACCCTACATCATTTTGCTCACCCTATTTTATTTTATTGACAATACATTCTTTGTTTCACGCCATATCATTTTGCTGACTGTGACATCATGTTGTTGACCCTGGATAAATTTGCTGACCCAGTATCATTTTGCTGACCCAGTATCATTTTGCTGACCCAAGATCATTTTGCTGACCTTAGACCATTTTGCTCAGCTGTGACAATTTTGCTGACCCTGGATCATTTTGCTGACCTGGGATCATTTTGCTGACCTGTGATCATTTTGCTGACCTTAGACCATTTTGCTCAGCTTGACAATTTTGCTGACCCTGGATCATTTTGCTGACCTGGGATCATTTTGTTGACCTGGGGTCATTTTGTTGGCCCTGGATCATTTTGCTGACCTGTGATCATTTTGCTGACCTACATCATTTTACTGACCCTACATCATTTTTCTGACCCTTCATCATTTTATCAACCCTGGATCATTTTGCTGACCCTGAATTATTTTGTTGACCCTACATCATTTTGTTGAGCATACATCATTTTGTTGACCCTGGATCATTTTGCTAATGCTGAATTATTTTGCCGACCTGGGATAATTTTGGTGTTGCAACATCATTTTGCAGACTGTACAACCTTTTGCTGACCTGGGCACATTTTGCTGACCTTGAATTATTTTGCTGATCTGGGACAATTTTGCTGACCCTATGTCATTTGCTGACCCTCCATCACTTTGCTGATCCTACATCATTTTGCTGACCCTGCATCATTTTGCTAACTGTATATCATGTTGCTGACCATGGATAATTTTGCTGATCCGGTATAATTTTACTGACCCTGGATCATTTTGTTGTCCCAGGATCATTTTGTTGCCCATGATCATTTTGCTGACTTACACAATTTTGGTGACCCATCATCATCTTGCTGACCTGACTTCATTTTGCTTACCCTACTTCATTTTACTGACCCTACACCATTTTGCTGACCCTACATCATTTTGTTCACTCAGCATCATTTTGGTAACCCAACTTCATTTTGTTGACCCTACATCATGAGATGACCCAGGCTAATTTTGCTGACCCTGGGTCATATTTTTCAGACTCTACATCATTTGCTGACCCTACATCATTTTGGTAACCCTACTTCATTTTGATGCCCCTACAACATTATGATGACCCAGGCTCATTTGCTCACCCTGGATCATTTTCCAGACTCTACATCATTTTGCTGACCCAACATCATTTTATTGACGCAGGTTCATTTTGCTGACCCAGGATCATTTTGCTGATGCTACATCACTTTGCTGACACTGGACCATTTTGCACACCCAGGATCACTTTGCTTACTCTGGATCATTTTGTTGACCTTTAATCACTTTGCTGAACCTGCATCATTTTGTTTACTGTTGATCATTATGCTGAACCTACAACATTTTCTGACATTACTTCGTTTTGCTAACCCTTCTTGACCTTGATTAATTTTGTTGATCCTATATCATTTTAGTGACCCTGGATAATGTTGCTGACCCTACATCATTTTGCTGGCCCAACATCATTTTGCTGACACTCTATCTCTTTGCTGACCCTACATCATTTTTTTGACCCTACATCAGTTTGCTCACCCTACATCATTTTGCTCACCCTATTTTATTTTATTGACAATACATTATTTTGCTCACGCTACATCATTTTGCTGACCGTACATCATGTTGCTGACCCTGGATAAATTTGCTGACCCAGTATCATTTTGCTGACCCAGTATCATTTTGCTGACCCAAGATCATTTTGCTGACCTTAGACCATTTTGCCAGCTGTGACAATTTTGCTGACCCTGGATCATTTTGCTGACCTGGGATCATTTTGCTGACCTGTGATCATTTTGCTGACCTTAGACCATTTTGCTCAGCTTGACAATTTTGCTGACCCTGGATCATTTTGCTGACCTGGGATCATTTTGTTGACCTGGGTCATTTTGTTGGCCCTGGATCATTTTGCTGACCTGTGATCATTTGCTGACCTACATCATTTTACTGATCCTACATCATTTCTGACCCTTCATCATTTTACCAACCCTGGATCATTTGCTGACCCTAATTATTTTGTTGACCCTACATCATTTTGTTGAGCATACATCATTTTGTTGACCCTGGATCATTTTGCTAATGCTGAATTATTTTGCCGACCTGGGATAATTTTGGTGTTGCAACATCATTTTGCAGACTGTACAACCTTTTGCTGACCTGGGCACATTTTGCTGACCTTGAATTATTTTGCTGATCTGGGACAATTTTGCTGACCCTATGTCATTTTGCTGACCCTCCATCACTTTGCTGATCCTACATCATTTTGCTGACCCTGCATCATTTTGCTAACTGTATATCATATTGCTGACCATGGATAATTTTGCTGATCCGGTATAATTTTACTGACCCTGGATCATTTTGTTGTCCCAGGATCATTTTGTTGCCCATGATCATTTTGCTGACTTACACAATTTTGGTGACCCATCATCATCTTGCTGACCTGACTTCATTTTGCTTACCCTACTGTTTTACTGACCTCACCATTTGCTGACCTACATCATTTTGTTCACTCAGCATATTTTGGTAACAACTTCATTTTGTTGACCCTACATCATTATGTATGACCCAGGCTAATTTTGCTGACCCTGGGTCATTTTTCAGACTCTACATCATTTTGCTGACCCTACATCATTTTGGTAACCCTACTTCATTTTGATGCCCCTACAACATTATGATGACCCAGGCTCATTTTGCTCACCCTGGATCATTTTTCAGACTCTACATCATTTTGCTGATCCAACATCATTTTATTGACCCAGGTTCATTTTGCTGACCCAGGATCATTTTGCTGATGCTACATCACTTTGCTGACACTGGACCATTTTTGCACACCCAGGATCACTTTGCTTACCCTGGATCATTTTGTTGACCTTTAATCACTTTGCTGAACCTGCATCATTTTGTAGACCTTACATCATTTTGCTGACCCTACATAATTTTGCTGACCCTACATCATTTTGCTGACACTGGATCATTTTGCTGATGCTACATCACTTTGCTGACCCTACGTCATTTTACTGACCCTACATCATTTTGCTGACACTGGAACATTTTGCTGACCCAACATCATTTTATTGACCCAGGTTCATTTTGCTGACCCTGGATCATTTTGCTGATCTTACGTCATTTTGCTGACACTGGACCATTTTGCACACCCAGGATCACTTTGCTTACCCTGGATCATTTTGTTGACCTTTAATCACTTTGCTGAACCTGCATCATTTTGTAGACCTTACATCATTTTGCTGACCCTACATAATTTTGCTGACCCTACATCATTTTGGTGATCTTACATAATTTTGCTGATGCTACATCATTTTGCTGACCCTGGATCATTTTGCTGATCTTCATCATTTTGCTGACCCTTTATCAGTTTTCTGACCCTGTATCATTTTGTTTACTGTTGATCATTATGCTGAACCTACAACATTTTCTGACATTACTTCTTCGTTTTGCTAACCCTACATCTTTTTCTCAACCTTGATTAATTTTGTTGATCCTATATCATTTTAGTGACCCTGGATAATGTTGCTGACCCTACATCATTTTGCTGGCTCAACATCATTTTGCTGACACTCTATCTCTTTGCTGACCCTACATCATTTTTTTGACACTACATCAGTTTGCTCACCCTACATCATTTTGCTCACCCAATTTCATTTTATTGACAATACATCATTTTGCTCACACTACATCATGTTGCTGACTCTGGATAAATTTGTCGACCCAGTATCATTTTGTTGACCCAAGATCATTTTGCTGACCTTAGACCATTTTGCTCAACTGTGACAGTTTTGCTGACCCTGGATCATTTTGCTGACCTGGGATCATTTTGTTGACCTGGGGTCATTTTGTTGACCCCAGATCATTTTGCTGACCTGTGATCATTTTGCTGACCTTAGACCATTTTGCTCAGCTGTGACAATTTTGCTGACCCTGGATCATTTTGCTGATCTGGGATCATTTTGCTGACCTGGGATCATTTTGTTGACCTGGGGTCATTTTGTTGGCCCCGGAGCATTTTGCTGATCTGTGATCATTTTGCTGACCTTAGACCATTTTGCTCAGCTGTGACAGTTTTGCTGACCCTGGATCATTTTGCTGACCTGGGATCATTTTGTTGACCTGGGGTCATTTTGCTGACCCTGGATCATTTTGCTGACCTGTGATCATTTTGCTGACCTACATCATTTTACTGACCCTACATCATTTTACTGACCCTACACCATTTTGCTAGCCCTACATCATTTTGATGGCCCTGGATCAATTTGCTGACTTTGTATCAGTTTGTTAACCCTATATCATTTTTCTGACCCTTCGTCATTTTACTGACCCTGGATCATTTTGCTGACTTTGTATCAGTTTGTTAACCCTATATCATTTTTCTGACCCTTCATCATTTAACCGAACCTGGATCATTTTGCTGACCCTGAATTATTTTGATGACCCTACATCATTTTGTTGAGCATACATCATTTTGCCGACCCTGGATCATTTTGCTAATGCTGAATTATTTTGCTGACCCTACATCCTGTTGCTGACCCTGGATCATTTTGCTGACCCTACATCATTTTGCTGACCCTGGATCACTTTGCTGACCCGGGATAATTTTTGCTGATCCTACATCATTTTGCTGACCCTGCATCATTTTGCTGACTCTACATTATTTTGTTGACTCTTCATTGTTTTATTGACCCTACATCATTTTATTGACCCTAAATCAGTTTGCTGACCTTACATCACTTTGCTGGCCTACATCAGTTTCCTGGCCCAGAATGATTTTGTAGACCCTACATTATTTTGCTGAGTTAACATCATGTTGCTGACCATGGCTAAGTTTGCTGACCCAATATTATTTTGCTGATCCGGTATCATTTTGCTGACCCTGGAGCATTTTGTAGACCTGGGATCATTTTGCTGACTTACATCACTTTCTTGACCCTACATAATTTTACTAACCCTACACCATTTTGCTGACCCTACATAATTTTACTAACCCTACATCATTTTGCTGATCCTACATCATTTTAATAACCCTACACCATTTTACTAATCCTACATCATTTTAATAACCCTACACCATTTTGCTGATCCTATATCATTTTAACAACCCTTCACCATTTTGCTGATCCTAACATCATTTTACTAACCCTACATCATTTTGCTGACCCAGGATCATTTTTGCTGATCCTGGATCATTTTGTGGAACCTACATCATTTTGTTGACCCCACATCACTGTGCTGACCCCACATCATTTTGCTGGCCTTGGATAATGTTGGTGACTTTACATCACTTTGCTGACTCTACATCATTTTGCTGACCCTACATCTTTCTGCTGACCCTGGATCACTATGCTGACCTGGGATAATTTTGGTGACCCTACATCATTTTGCTGACTGTACATAATTTTGCTGACCTTGAATTATTTTGCTTATCTGGGATAATTTTGCTGACCCTATATCATTTTGCTGACCCTCCATCACTTTGCTGATCCTACATCATTTTGCTGAGTGTACATCATGTTGCTGACCATGGCTAATTTTGCTGACCCAGTATCATTTTACTAACCCTACACCATTTTGCTGACCCTACCTAATTTTACTAACCCAACACCATTTTCCTTACCCTACATCATTTTAATAACCCTACACCATTTTGATGACCCTACATCATTTTACTAACCCTATACCATTTTGCTGACCCTACATAATTTTACTAACCCTACACAGTTTTCCTGACCCTACATCATTTTAATAATCCTACACCATTTTGCTGACCCTGTATCATTTTACTAACCCTACACCATTTTGCTGACCCTACATCATTTTACTAACCCTACACCATTTTGCTGACCCTACATAATTTTACTAACCCTACACCATTTTGCTGACCCTACATAATTTTAATAACCCTACACCATTTTGCTGATCCTACATCACTTTACTAACCCTACATCATTTTGCTGACCCTACATAATTTTACTAACCCTACACCATTTTGCTGACCCTACATAATTATACTAACCCTGCACCATTTTGCTGACCCTACATCATTTTAATAACCCTACACTATTTTGTTGATCCTACATCATTTTACTAACCCTACATCATTTTGCTGACCTAGGTTCATTTTGCTGACCCAGGATCATTTGGCTGATCCTGGATCATTTTGCAGAACCTACATTATTTTGTTGACCCCACATCACTGTGCTGACCCCACATCATTTTGCTGACTCTATATCATTTTGCTGACCTATGACTATTTGCTGACCCTGGATCTCTTTGCTGACCTGGGATAATTTTAGTGACTCTACGTCATTTTGCTGACCTGGGCACATTTTGCTGACCTTGAAATATTTTGCTGATCCAGGATAATTTTGCTGACTCTATATCATTTTGCTGACCATCCATCACTTTGCTGATCCTACATCATTTTGCTGACCCTGCATCATTTTGCTAACCGTACATCATGTTGCTGACCATGGATAATTTTGCTGATCCGGTATAATTTTACTGACCCAGGAGCATTTTGCTGACCCTGGATTATTTTGTTGTCCCAGAATCATTTTGCTGTCCTGAGATCATTTTGCTGACCCATCATCATTTTGCTGACCCATATTCATTTTACTGACCTGACATAATTTTGCTGACCCTACTTCATTTTACTGACCCTACACCATTTTGCTGACCCTACATCATTTTGGTAACCCTACTTCATTTTGTTGACCCTACATCATTATGATGACCCAGGCTTTTTTTTGCTGACCCTGGATCATTTTGCTGATCCTGGGATCACTTTGCGGACCCTACACCATTTTGCTGACTCCACATCAGTGTGCTAATTCTACATCATTTTGTTGGCCCTGGATAATTTTGCTGACCCTACATCACATTGCTGACCCTACATCATTTTGCTGATGCTACATCATGTTGCTGACACTGGAACATTTTGCTGACCCTGGATCATTTTGCTGATCTTACATCATTTTGCTGACACTGGACCATTTTTCTTACCCAGGATCACTTTGCTTACCCTGGATCATTTTGTTGACCCTTAATCACTTTACTGAACTTACATCATTTTGTAGACCTTACATAATTTTGCTGACGCTGCATCATTTTGCTGACCCTGGATCATTTTGCTGATCTTCATCATTTTGCTGACCCTTCATCAGTTTTCTGAACCTGTATCATTTTGTTTACTGTTGATCATTATGCTGAACCTACAACATTTTCTGACATTACTTCGTTTTGCTAACCCTACATCTTTTTCTCGACCTTGATTAATTTTGTTGATCCTACATCATTTTAGTGACCCAGGATAATGTCGCTGATCTTACATCATTTTGCTGGTCCAACATCATTTTGCTGACACTCTGTCTCTTTGCTGACCCTACATCATTTTGTTGACCCTACATCAGTTTGCTCACCCTACATCATTTTGCTCACCCTATTTCATTTTATTGACAATACATCGTTTTGCTGACCCTCTATCACTTTGCTGACACTACATCATTTTATTGACCCTGCATCATTTTGGTCACCCTACATCATTTTTCTGACTGTACATCATGTTGCTGACCCAGTATCATTTTGCTGCACCAGTATCATTTTGCTGACCCAGGATCATTTTGCGGACCTTAGTCCATTTTGCTCAGCAGTGATAATTTGGCTGACCTTGGATCTTTTTGCTGACCTCTGATCATTTTGATGACCCTACATCATTTTACTGACCCTACACCATTTTGCTGGCCCTAGATCAATTTGCTGACCTTGTATCAGTTTGTTAACCCATCCTATATCATTTTTCTGACCCTTCATCATTTTACCGACCCTGGATCATTTTGCTAACCCTGAAATATTTTGCTGACCCTACATCATTTTGTTGACCATACATCATTTTGCTGACCCTGGATCATTTTGCTGACCCTACATCATGTTGTTGACCCTGGATCACTTTGCTGACCTGGGATAATTTTACTGACCCTACATCATTTTGCTGATCCTACATCACTTTGCTGAACCTACATAATTTGTCTGACCTTATATCATTTTGCTACCACAAGATCATTTTGATGACCCTGGATCATTTTGCTGACCTGGGATCACTTTGTTGGCCCTGGATCATTTTGCTGACCTGTGATCATTTTGCTGACCTATATCATTTTGATGATCCTACATCATTTTACTGACCCTACACCATTTTGCTGGACCTGGATCAATTGGCCGACCTTGAATCAGTTTGTTAACCCTATATCATTTTTCTGACCCTTCATTATTTAACCGACCCTGGATTATTTTGCTGACCCAACATCATTTTGTTGACCATACATTATTTTGCTGACCTGGGATCATTTTGTTGGCCCCTGATCATTTTGCTGACCTGTGATCTTTTGCTGACCTGTGATCATTTTGCTGACCTACATCATATTGCTAACCCTACATCATTTTACTGACTCTACATCATTTTGCTGGCCCTACATCATTTTGCTGGCCCTGGATCAATTTGCTAACTTTGTATCAGTTTGTTAACCCTATATCATTTTTCTGACCCTTCGTCATTTTACTGAACCTGGATCATTTTGCTGACCCTGAATTATTTTGCTGACCCTACATCATTTTGTTGACCATACATCATTTTGCTGACCCTGGATCATTTTGCTAACCCTGAATTATTTTGCTGACCCTACATCATTTTGTTGACCATACATCATTTTGCTGACCCTGGATCATTTTGCTGATGCTGAATCATTTTGCTGATCCTACATCATGTTGCTGACCCTGGATCACTTTGCTGACCTGGGATAATTTTACTGACCCTACATCATTTTGCTGATCCTACATCACTTTGTTGAACCTACATAGTTTGTCTGACCTTATATAATTTTGCTACAACAAGATCATTTTGATGACCATACATCATTTTGCATACCCTGGATCACTTTGCTGACCCTATATCATTTTGCTGACTCTGGATCATTTTGTTGACCCTACATCATTTTGTGGACCCTGGATGATTTGCTGATTCTATATCATTTTGTTGACCCTACATCATTTTGCTGACTCTGGATCATTTTGATGACTCTACTTCATTTTGCTAACTTTGCATCATTTTATTGCCCCTGGATCATTTTGATGAGCCTACATCATATTGCTGACCCTACATCATTTGCTGACCCTATATCATTTTGCTGACACTGTATCACTTTGATGACCCTTCATCTTTATGTTGATCCTACATTATTTTGCTGACCCAGGCTTATTTTGCTGACCCTGGATCATTTTTCTGATCCTGGATCACTTTGCGGATCCTACATCATTTTGGTGACCCTTCTCCATTCTACTAACCTTACTTCACTTTGCTGACCCTGGATCACTTTGTTGACTTTATATAATTTTCCTGACCCTACTTCAGTTTCCTGACCCATGATCACTTTGTTTTCCCTGGATCATTTGCTGACCCAGGATCATTTTTGCTGAACTTTCATCATTTTGTTGACCCTACATCATTTTGCTGACCATACTTTATGTTGCTGACCCTGGATAATTCTGCTGACCTGGTATCATTTTGCTGACTCAGGATCATGTTGCTGATCTTAGACCATTTTGCTCAGCTGGGATCATTTTGCTGACCCTGGATCATTTTGCTGACCTGGGATCACTTTGCTGACCCTACATCTTTTTTGCTGGCCCTGGATCATTTGCTGACCCTTCATCATTTTGCTAAACTTAGATCACTTTGCTGACCCAGGATAATTTTGCTGACTCTACATTATTTTGCTGCTCTACATCATTTTTTTGACCCTACATCATTTTGCTGACCATGGTTCAGTTTGCTGACACTGGATCATTTTGCTGACCCTACGTCATTTTGCTGACCCAGCATCATTTTATTGACCCTACATTATTTTGCTGACCTGGCATCATTTTATTGACCTAGGCTCATTTGGCTGACCCTACATCATTGTGCTGACCCTACATCATTTTGCTGATACTGGATCACTTTGATGACCCTACATCAATTTGCTGACCCTACATCATACTGCTGACGACCCTTGATCCATTTTCTGACCCTGGATCATTTGGCCTACTGCTGATCATTTTGCTAAACCTTCAAAATTTTCTGACCTTACATCATTTTGTTAACCATACATCTTTTTGCAGTCCCTGATTAATTTTGTTGATCATTCATAATTTGACCCTGGATTACATCAGTGACCCTATATCATTTTGCTGGCCCTACATCATTTTACTGACCTTACACCATTTTGTTAATCCTGGATCACTTTGTTGACCTTACATCATTTTACTGACCCAGGCTCATTTTGCTGACCCTGGATCATTTTTCTGAACCTACACCATTTTGCTAATCCTACGTCATTTTATTGACCCTAGATAATTTTTCTGAGCTAGGATCCTTTTGCTGACCCAGGATTATTTTCTTACCCTGGATCATTTTGCTGATCTGGGAACATTTTGCTGACCCACAATAATTTTGCTGACCCTGGATCATTTTACTGACCTACATCATTTTGCTAACCTTATATCTTTTTGCTGACCTGTGCTTATTTTGCTCACAATGAATCATTTTGCTGACCCAGGATAATTTTGCTGACCCTACATTATTTTGCTGACCCTACATCATTTTATTGACCCTGGATAATTTTTCTGAGCTAGGATCCTTTTGCTGACCCAGAATTATTTTGCTGTCCCATGATCATTTTGTTGACCCTGAATCATTTTTCTTACCCTGGATCATTTTGTTGATCCGGGGACATTTTGCTGACCCACAATAATTTTGCTGACCCTGGATCATTTTACTAAGACTACGTCATTTTGCTAACCCTATATCTTTTTGCTGACTCATGCTCATTTTGCTTACGTTGAATCATTTTTCGGACCCTACATCATTTTGCTGACCCTACATCATTTTGCTGACTCTGCATCACTTTGCTGACTGTACATCATTTTGCTAACCCTGGATCATTTTCTGACCCTGGATCACTTTGCTGACCATGGATCATTTTGCTGACTTGGTATCATTTTCCTGACTCTACATTATTTTGCTGTCCAAGGATATTTTTGCTCACCCTACATCACTTTGCTGGCCCTACATCATTTTGCTGACCCTGGATCACTTTGCTGACCTAGGCTAATTTTACTGACCCTAAATCATCTTGCTGACTCCACATCATTGTGTGGATCCAACCTAATTTTACTGATCCTGCATCATTTTATTGAACCTACATTGATTTGCTGCCCCTACATCATTTTGCTGACCCTGCATCATTTTATTGACCCTACATAGCTGACCCTACATTATTTTGCTGACCATACATCATTTTGATGACCCAGACTCATTTTTCTGATCCTGTATCATTTTGCTGACCCTACATCATTGTGCTGACCCTACATCATTTTGATGAGCCTACAACATAATGCTGGCCCTACATCATTGTGCTGACCCTACATCATTTTGCTGACACTGGATCATTTTGATGTCCCTATATCATTTTGCTCACCCTACATCATTGTGCTGACCCTACATCATTTTGCTGACACTGGATCATTTTGCTGACCCTGGGTCACTTTGCTAACCCTACATCATTATGCTGACCATATATCAATTTGTTGACCCTACATCAATTTGTTGGCCCTTAATTCATTTTGCTGACCCTAAATAATTTTGCTGACCTTATATCATTTTGCTGAACCTACATAATTTTTCTGACCCTGGATCATTTTGCTGACCCTACATCATTTTGTTGAACATATATCATTTTATTAGCCCTACATAATGACCCTACATGATTTTGCTGACCTTACATCAGTCTGCTGCCCTACATCATTTTGCTGGCCTCAGATTGTTTAATTGACCCTACATCATTTTGCTGGCCCTACATAATTTTGTGACCCTACATCTTTTTGCTGACCCTACATCATTTTGATGACCCTACATCATTTTGCTGACCTAGGATAATTTTGGTGGCCCCAGATCATTTTGTGGACCCTGGATCATTTTGCTGAGCCTACATCATTTTGCTGACCATACGTCATTTTGCTGACTCTGAATAATTTTGCTGACCCTGGATCACTTTGGTGACCCCAGATCATTTTGTGGACCCTGGATAATTTTGCTGACCCTGGATCATTTTACTTACTCTGAATCATTTTGCTGATGCTGAATAATTTTGCTGATGCTGGATAATTTTTCTGACCCTACATCATTTTACTGACCACAGATAATTTTGCTGATCCTACATTATTTTGCTCACCCTATGTCATTTTTCTGACCCAGGGACCTTTTGCTGACCCAGGATGATTTTGCTGACCCGGGATCATTTTGCTGATCCTGAATCATTTTGCTGACCCTGAATCATGCTAACCCTGGATCATTTTGATGACCCTATATCATTTTTGTTGACCCTGGATCATTTTGCCAACCCCAGATCATTTTGCTGACCCTGCATCATTTTACTCACCTTGGATCATTTTGCTGACCCTGGATAATTTTGCTGACCCAGGATAATTTTGCTGACCCAGGATAATTTTGCTGACTTAGGATCATTTTGCTGACCCTGGATCATTTTTCTGACCCTGAATCATTTTGCTGACTCTGCATCATGTTGCTGATGTTAGATCACTTTGCTGACCCTGGATGGTTTTGCTGACCCTGGATCATTTTGATGACCTGAGATCATTGTCCTGACCTGGGATAATTTTGCTGACTCGAGATCCTTTTGCTGACTTGGGGCCATTTTGTTTTCCCAGGATTCTTTTACTGACCCTGGAACTTTTTGATGACCCTGGGCAATTTTGCTGACCCTTGATCATTCTACTGACCCTGGATCATTTTGCTGACCTGGATAATTTTGCTGACCCTGGGTCATTTTGCTGACCTTAGATCATTTTGCTGACCCTCAATAATTTTGCTGACCTGGAATCATTTTGGTGGCCCTGGATCATTTTGATGACTCATGATTATTTTGGTGTTCCTTCTTTGCATTCAGTAAAACATTTTCTCACTCCATATGGCACATTTTCTGCTAGAAGGCTTTAGTTTTACTTTTGGGTTTTATTGCACAAAACTTGGTTAGACAATTGCCTATTTTCAAAAGATCTAGAGTCATACATCCATACTGTTTATCTTTAAGCCATGTATGAATGCACAGTGCAAAAACTATAGGAGTAAAACATACAAAGTAGTGAAAGAAATCCACTGTCAGGACTGAGCAAATGCTACAAGCAGTTACTAGAGTTGAAGGCAGCAAGTACATTCAGTAATTGTTGAAGGAGGAGGTTGAGTCAGGATCTCTTAATGAATCCATTGAGGCATTCCCAGATTTAGCAAGTCTGGAGGAAAAAGAGTTCTGACCAAATGAGGATTTTCTGAGTTGTAACAACACAGAGTTATGTGTCAAACCCCTTGTAGAATATTTATTATCAATGACCTGCAGCCTCTGGGGAAAGTAGCCCAAATAACACATTTTGGCCATAAAGATGGTGTGGAATTGCCTCTGTCAGTTTAAATGTAACCATCCCGAACTATCGTATACGACATAGGTGTGAGTGAGAAGCCTGAGATTCAGTGCAAAATGGCAGGCCCTGTTCAGAGAGTTTGTCTCCCTATACAGTATGCTATCACTCACTGAACCATAGACCACAAAACCATAATCAAAAAATGCTAATTATGAAACACTGAACCAGGAGTGTTTTAATTTTAGGAAGTAAATGTTACCTGTTACTGTAAAGAAAGCCAATTAGAGTGTTATTGACCTTAGACAAATGATCTCTATGACTGGCAAATGACAGCGTACTATCCAAGAACACCCAAGGGATTTAAGTTTGTTCGCTTACTCCAGGGCAGCATCACTGGAGGTACAAATATTTAGTGCAAGGGAAGGAGCCATCAAACCATGTGTGCCAAATAGCATACTCTTAGTTTTGTGTCCATTCATAACTAGCAGATTTTGAGAGAACCAGGACTGAATTAAGTCAAAGTCTAATTGTAGACTCAGTCACATATGTTAAGGGTTTTATCACTCATAGAGTTTTCTGCATCCTCTACTCATAGAATAATGCTTGTTGATTGTAAAATAGATTGAAGCTGGGGAAGGAACAGACTAAACAGGATACAGGGACCAAGTATGTATCCCTAAGGAACACCTACAGAAATGTACTTGTCATAAGAGTGCACCCCTACATTTTAAAGTATGACAGAGAATCTCTAAACTAGCTAGCTGTATCTGTTGATTTCCAGCAATAATAATTTTTTGCACAGTAAGTTTTCTGGAAGGGTTCACAGAGGAACTGGCTTGAGTAGGACACATCCCTCCTCAGCCAGTTGGGAATTAGGGTTAGGGTTTGCTGGAGGAGAGAATCAGTCTTCCAGCAAGACCGTTGGTACCAGACACCTCCTCCTCATTTTCTCACTCTCGTTCTGATGCAGACCACAACCTGGTGGAGATCCAGAAATGCACGAATCAGACTGCACGGCGCTGTCACTGCCAGTCAGGATACTATTGCATGGATCAGAGCAAATCTAATTATACCTGTGATATATGCAAAGAAATTCCATCTACAACAAGACCAAGACCAACACCAGCAAGACCAACAACAACACCAACAACACCACTGAGCCCGTTCAGCACAGTACTGAGAAAGAGAGATCCTTCCCTAGAAGGTAAAGTTTCCTCAGTGTACTCTGGGAATGTGTTGTTTGTATAGCAAGATGAGGATGTAACTAGGGAGTCAGTTAAGTCTATTTTGGAAATATCCGTCTTCCTGAAAATGGGTTAAAAACTTTCAAAATAAAAGGGAGATTCGACTTCAGAAATGTATTTATTTTTCTTTACTTGTGTTCAGAAGACCTTTGAGTTCAAGAGCCTTTTTCAAAGGCGTCCAAGTCAATATATACATCACTAAACATGAAACACAACATTAATCAAAGTAAAGATAAATACGTAAAATCATTGCCAAAATACATACCGGTAATAGCAGACAGGAGAGCTCTGAACTAAACATAGTAGAAGTATTGGGTCCATCAATACAGAATGGGCAGGGAAGCCAACTATGTAACAACATACTAAGGGTGGCACTGTAATAGGGACTGGATTTCCAGGGTAACCAAAGTCTATGATTAAAGGGACAATGTCATCCCTTTTTACATCATGTTACTTCTAGTTGAAAATCTGCATTTTAAGATTTCTGAATGTCTCTAAAACTCCTTGAAGTTGTTGGTTATTTGATCAGCTTCCTTTCTTAGTGGACTTGAAATGCACAGGAATGGTGCCATTAAAGAAAATTTTGATTTGCTTCAAATCCTTGATCTACTTATTGCATACATCTTGAACATTAAGGACCCCCCCCAAATAGTGCAGCTACTTATGATGCAATAGTCTCCTCTCACAGCATCATGAGTGGCTACATTGTGTTAAGGGCATTTCCAAGTTCAAGAAAGATGCAGTGGAAGTTGATTAAAGAATGTAAACAAACACATTTTTACGTGGAAACACTGGTATGGTGGGCAGTCTGATTTTTACTTTTAAAAATACTAAAATGAACCAGAATCAAACTACCAGCAACATTTGCAGCTTCTACAGAATGTGAGCAATCATAACATATGTTTTTTAATCTAGGGACATTTTGAGGCCTAAGGAGGTTGACAGTGTCCCTTTAATGACACAGGCAGTTGCATTTCAGATACTGGGAGAAAAGGTTTGCCACCTGTGATCTGAAGGAATGGAAGGTTCAGGTCATGGTCACCACTGGTGGGAGCGAGTTCCAGGCTTTGGCCACCCTGTAAGTGTTTTTTCTGCGGAGCACAGCCAGTTTACATAGCCCATGGACCTTGTGCCATAGCAGTTGTTGGCCTTGGTTAGTAGGTTGCAGACTCCAGGAGGCATCTGACCAAGGCCCTTTTGATGAGCAGGGCAGAATTGCAGGTCATGCAGAGGTAAAAGGATCCATTTGGTGGCAGTGTACAGATCACATTGGTGAGAGTCCTGTTTCCTGTTAAGTACAAATTTACAGACATAACTGAAGGCCATACAGATTTTGTCGAGGACTGTTGTTAGCAGTTGAGTAGATTAATGACCCTTAGTCGATGGTGGAAATGATGGAGCTGGAGGCTAGTAGTTTTTTGACCTTGAGGATAAAGTTTGATCTGTTTCTGTTGAGTAAGCCTAGCCACTGGTGGATGTTTTTTGACCATGGAGTCAACATGGGAAAGAAAGACAAGGAGGAGTCAAGATTGATGCCCAGGTACTTCAAGATCTGCACTTGCTCGATGGGTTCCCCATTCAGTGGTGATTCATAATCCATGTCAGCCCTTTAGAGTGCAATTACTCCCAGACAGTAAGGATTTTATCTTTTTTAAATTGATGAGAAGTTTGTTGTTGGAAAACCAGCAGCATACTTTTGCTGAAATCTGATTGAAGGTTGCATTTGAGGGACCCCAGATCTCAGTGTGAGAGAATGATAACCATGTCATCAGCATACAACAGGGTTTAGGAGTGGTTGCAAACTTTCAGAACATTGTTTACAAAGAGGCTAAACAAAAGGGGCCCCAAGATGGAGTGGCATTCTAGTGGTCAGTGGCTGCTGACTGGAGAACACATCCCTACATTTGACCTTCTGGATTCTTTTGCTCAAGTAGTGAGAGAATCATGACGTGGCATCTCTTGATAATCCCAGCCCCATTAGTTTGGTTACTAGGAAGTCATAGCTAGCCCAGTGGTGTGGAGGGCTGAGGCAACGATGCCTTACCTCCTGCCACACTGGCAACCCATGTTCGCGGTGTGAGCGGGTCATCGGGGGCTGGCTGGAGTGGGAGAGGATTGAGCATTCAGAGGACAGCTTTCCTCTCCCATCTAGAGGACAGCTGTCCTCTCCCAGGGAGGGTGGTGAAGAGAGACCAGCATTTGGCTGACACCCAGCAGAGGCTTAGTGTTGGCACATCAGATCCTGTACAGTGGGGCATGCAGGTGGAGCAGCTGACAGGCATGCTGCATGTGGATGCACAGGCAGCACAGCCATTGTCAGCACTGCACACTCCCCTCTGCAGGAAAAAGCAGAAAATTGTGATCCGGTTGAGTGGCATGATGGCCGTCCACTGCAGGCACTGCCCCTGAGAGGGCACCACCCGAAACTGGATCCAGTCCTGGTGGGTTGAGTTGGGGACTTCCCACCACCCTGCCATGGAGTGTAAGCTATGGGGGTAATAAGGTGAGTGCCTGAAGGTCAGGGGACATGGCTGGACGAATGGCTGAAGGAAGGGAAGGCTGAGCCGGGCCGGGGGAAGAAAAAAGTAGTAGGAAAAAAAAAAATAGGAAGTCATGATTTATCAAGCATTGTATAGGTCAAGGAAGGCAGCACCAACATAGTATCCTCTGTCCAAGGCAATATGAAGATCCTCTGTAAGCTTAATTAGGGTGGCAGTAGTACAGTGCATCTTTCTAAAGCCATGTTGTTCAGTAGCTAGAAGATTGTGTGCCATGAGGTATTCCACCAGTTGGTCACTGACAACTTTCTCAAGGACCTTTGACAGAGAGGATAGAACAGAAATGGGACAACAGGTAGAGACAGCCATGGGATCCCATTGATTTGAACATTGCAACAATGTTGCCTTATTTCCAGACATCAGGGAGGGAGCTGTATTGGAGGGAGATATTAAACAATTTATGGATGGGCAACACCACTTCATCCATTGCCAGTTCTAGTAATTTCATATCAGTGGAGTCTGGACAAATTCTTGTTTTGGTCATGGCTTCACATAGGTATTTTCTTTTAGTATTAGTGCTCACCCTTTTAAAATAAAAATTAGATCTAGACTCAGCCAGGGAAATTGTGGTGCCTTGTGGTGCGGGATGGACAGCGGTGGAACTTTGCAGGTCATTCTACCATTTACAAAGAAGGTGCTGAAGCACTCCAAGGTGACAATTGGGTCAGTGAAGGTGACACTGTCAGCTTTCAGCAGGGTGGGGGTGAAGTTGCTTTTCCTTCCACATACACTGTTGATGGTCTCCCAGTCTTCCAGGGTCATTTTCTGATGGCCATTTTGGTGCTGTTGGGAGCCCATCTCCTTGAATGGGATTCAGGATATATTCCTCTGTTTGAAGAGGGCTAAAAGGTCAGGGTTGAGCTATCTATTGGTGTCACCTCTGACTCTCTTCTTACATGGTAAGGCAATGAGGTTATATGCCTCCTGGAAGGTGTGGATGAAGTAGTCAAGCATTAGGTTGGCATCTGGGATGCTGTCCATGTAATTCCAGCCAATATTACTGAGATGGGCTTTGAAAGAAGCAATTTTACCCTTGCTCAAATTCCAGTGGGGGTCTTGTCTGCTTTGCAGTCCATGTGCAGTATATAGGACAGTGATCACTAATTAGATCTTGGAGAACATTTACCTGGTGAAGCTTTTTGTGGTGAGAGGCCAAGATCCGGTCAATTAGGGACTCAGTGGCTTGCCTAGTTGATCCAGGTGGGTGACTTTACCACCTGAATGAGGTAGAGCTCTGCCAGCTTTTGTTTATACCTCTTGGAGAGAGAAGGGAACCAGTTTATGTTGAAATCATCCTAAATTAGCTTTTCATGGTTTTGCTTCCACTTTTCACTTGTTCAGAGAAGTAGGTAAAGCTCTGGTCAACCGAGCTGGGGAGGATGTAGGCAACTGCTACCATGAGATTTGTGTTGCCATGGCCTAGGCCAATATTGGCAGCCAGGAACTCACAAGACAGGTCACAATCCACACCAGAGATCAGGGAGGCTTGTAGGTGGTTCTTGATGTAAAGGAAGCAGTCCCCTCCATGCTTTCCAAGACTGTCCATCCTGAGGTGGATATAAGAGGGCAGAGCTACTTCAGCATCGAGAACTTCATTAGTTAGCTAGGTTTCAGCAACAGCAACCACTTCTGGGTTTCTGGATAAAATGAGGGCTTTGGATGCAGTGCATTTGGAAATGAGGCTTCCCATGTGATGTGTAGGCAGCCACTGATGCCTCTGCAATGTCTATGCCCCTGTAGTGGGGGGAGGGGCATTAGGAGTGGTAGGGCTAGGGTTGGGGTGGATAGATCCAAGGAGCAGAAGTAGGTAAATGGTAAGTTCCTCAGCACTGCATAGGTGAGCATTGCTCTCAGTCCTCACCATTTCCTGTTTACAGAGCATTTTCTGGGGTGTGAGTCTAGGCAGGGTACAGCACTGAGAATACTAGGTTTAAGCAGTGACGCAGTGAAATATAGTCTGTCTGTGGACCTCCCAATGTGAGGCACCACACACACTGGTAGGATGGCCCTCCCTGAGCCACTGGGCACAGTATACATTCCTGGGGCGTGTAAGACTTCAGGTATGTATTTGTGGGTAATAAGATCTTGGTTTCTTGACATAGCACCCAGATCCAGTACAGTGAATAAACCTTGCAGGATGGAAATTGCCCAGAAATAGTGTATCATATTGGGTGTCGACATACTGTGTCATGGGGCGAGATCTTTAGGAATCAGAAGGCATTGCCTGTAGGGGTGCTACCAACACAGAGCATGCCTACCCTGTGTGGGAGTGCCATGCACCTGAGTGAATAATGATTCCCAGGTAGAGAGGAACACCCAGTAGCCATATGATTGTCATCCCGATAGGGTAGGACCACACACATGCAGTGGTGGGCACCTAGAATTGAGGGGATTGTTGAGAGTAGGAGTTACCCAGAATGGTAAGGTCACTTGTCTACGGTATTGGGGGTACTCAGATTGTGAGGCACTAAGGTGGAGTCGGGGGGTACCTAGATAGGTGATATCTCCTCTACTGGTGAATTGGGGCTACCAATAGAGAGATGAGTAGTCATATGCAGACTAATTTAGCAGGGAGGCAGCATCTAGTAAGCATGTCTCTATTACAGGCACTACCCAGGGGATTACAACATAATTTGGCAAAGCAAGACTGAGTATAAAACTATTCAGCAAATGGGCTGTACTTGTAGGCAGAAATTCAGAAAGTCAGCAGATAACTTCGTACAGGTAATCTAAATTAACAGTGCAGGAGTAATCAAAGTTGTTGCCTCAGTACAGACAGAAATGCAGAAAGGCAGAGAGGCAGAAAATCAACAGATAACTGTGTACAGGGGCAGCCACCATGACAGCAGATCCCAATGTTCAGTGGCATTGACATATACTTCCATATGAAGGATATACAGAAACATAGAATTTGTTAGCAGGTGAGAACCACTTAGCCCCCCGGTCTGGTCATTTCCCCTCACCTCCCCCAGTATCTCCATAGACCCTTCATGATCTCTGGTTCTTTCTCCCTACCTCCTATTCCTTTCGACTAAGATTTCCTTATGCTTATCCCATGCATTCTTGAACTACACTACTCTTTTCACACAAACCACACTGGCCGATAGACTGTTCCAGGAATCTACTGCGCTTCCTGTGAAGAAGTACATCCTCATATCTCTCCTCAGTCTACTCCCTCCAACTTCATAGCATAACTCCTTCTTCTTGTGCACCTTTTTTCTGTAAAAATACTTTCCTTCTGTACCTTATTTACTCCCTTGAATTATTTAAAGGTCTCTATCATATCCCCCTTTCTTCCAGCGTGTACCTATGGAGTTCCTTTAGTCTCTCCTCATAAGGCTTTTGATGCAGACCCCACAACATTTTAGTTGTCCTCCTCTGGACAGTCTCCACTCTGTCTATGTCCTTCCAGAGATGTAGCCTCAAGAACTGTACATAGTATTCTAGGTGGGGCCTTACCAGGGATCTATATAAGACAGCACCATCTCCTTCTTCTGCTGGTAATACCTCTCTATGCACCCCAGCATCCACTAGCCCTCCCAACTGCTTTCTCACACTGCCTGACCACCTTTAGATGATCAGAGATTATTAACCCCAGGTCTTTTTATTTTTATTTTATTTACAAGATATGAATTATAACCTTTGAGTCAGAGACTATTTACAAAGGTCCATGTCAGATTAACAAAGACAAATATGGATAAGGAAACATTTCAGTTACATAATAACAAACAGAAATAGGATGTAAAAACATAGCTATAAGTACACTTAGTGGGGTTACAAGCAGTTTTTTACATTTTGTCCTATACAGGGTGGTAGCTAGCCTGAAGAAGAGAAGAAGAAACAATGAGTACATAAGCAGTAGATACAGAAAGGCTCCCAAAACTGGTGGGAGCTGAGAGAGATGCACTCAGGAGAGATGGGAGTCCACATGGTCTCTCCACTGCTTGTTGGTTGTCAATAACACTCCCCGTTTTGTACTCTGCCCTGGGTTTCTGTGTGCACTCTTTCTCATTGAAATGCAGCAGCCATATCTTTGAACACTCATCAACTTTTATCCAGGTCTCTGCCCTTCTTTCCCCCCTCAGTGTTCACCCTATTGCAGATTTTGGTGTCATCCACAAAGAGGCAGACCTTCCCTCCAGCTCATCTATAATGTAACCTACAAAGACATTAAAGAGGACAGGTCCTAGCACTGATCTCTGAGGTAATCCACTGGTCACGCCCTCTTCAGAGTGAACTCCAGTTACCATGGCCCTCTGTCACCTATCCCCTAACCAATTTCTTACCCAGTTTACCACAATTGGATCAACTTCACTACCTTGCTAAATGATACCTATGTGGCATGGTGTTCTGTGTCTTGCTGAAATCTAGGCAGGCCATAACCACCACTCCACCCTGATCTAATTGTGGTCACCCAAGCAGAAAAAATCTATCGGATTTTATTGGACATGACATCCCACCAATGAATCTATGCTATCTTGGATCTAGTAACGCATTAGATTCAAGATATTCCACTATCCTCAAGGGATATCCTCCTGTTCTTCCTAGCCTCCTCTGTCTCTCTCTCTCTCTCTCTCTTTCTCTCCTCTCCCCCCTCTTCCCCCCTTGTTTCCTCACTTTCCTCTCTCTCTCTCTCCCATTCCCCCTCACTCTCTCTCTCCTCTCCCTTATCCTCTCTCTTTGTCTCTCTCCTCTCTCTCTCTCCCATTCCCCATTCCCCAATCCCTATCTACTCTTCCCTTATCTCTCTCCTTCCTCCCTACCCCATTCCCCTTCCTTATCTGCCCAATCCTGCCCCTCTGCCCCTATCCCCATACCCCTCTCCCATTCATTCCCCTTATCTCCTCCTCCTTCTCTCCTTGTCCTTCCTCCCTTACTTGCCCCTAGCCCCCTTCCACCCCTGATCCCTGACTAAATCCTCTTCAATCACCCCTGTTGGGCTCTACTTCAACTACCCACAAAGACTCAGCTGCACTATTACCATGTCTCCTACCTGCATTTGATTGTAAATGCTATAAATAACTGTTTATCGTAATGTTAAACTACTGTTCATTGTATTATTCTGTATATATACTGTTATTATTATCAATCCTCTCCCCCCCCCAAGATGCATTTTAAAATAAGCTTATTCAAAGCTCAGTATGCCTTTTTGGTGAAACATTTAATAAAGAAATAAATAAATAGATGGTCAGTAAAACTCCATACCGAAAGGTAGTATCTCCAGATGAGATGTTCTGCAACAGCGAATCAAGAGCCATGTTTACATGGCAGTAGTGCTACAAATATAATACTGCAACAGCGCAGTCTGTCCACTTGCCACCCACATCCTGTCTGTCTACATGGCCACTCTCTGCACCACTACAGTCTGTATTGATGAGGGGCTGTGCATCAGGGGAGCCAGCCATCTGCTGGCCAATGGACGGGTTGCTGCGGTGCAGGCAGTTCACACTGCCACTTAAGCCACTGTAAGCTGCTTGCTTCTTTTGGTGCTCCCAGCTTGCCAGAGAATCTGGAAGTGTCTTAGTGAGTGGGTTACCCCGATCGGGTACATGTCCATACGGTCACATTTGCACTGGAGCAACCCGAGAGTATGGGTTACTCCAGTGCAAATGTGACTGTGTAAACAGGGCTAAGGAGATCAATGTGAAGGGGGGGGCGACTGAGTTATCAACACCCCAGTGGGCCTTTTCACTATGCACCAGCAACATAGAACCTCCCTGAACCCTTACTTGCCAGTAATAAAGCATTGTGCCAACAAGCACAATAGCAAATGAGCTAGTTCAGGGAATGCAGTCCAAAAAAGTAATATAATGGCTTGTCCAAGGGACCAAGGACCTAACGATGAAAAGAAACGGTCAAATCCAGAGGAAATGGAGAACTGCTGAGGTCCAGTAAACTGCTTTATTGTCGATGAGAGTCATAGAATGTGTTAAATTCTTGAAGGTGATGAACTGTGGACTGGGAAATATTAAGCAGAATGTAAAATACCTTCATTAGTATCTTCCTTTGTTCTCCAAAATGGTTGTGAATAGCTTTCAGAGACAAGTACAGTTCCTTTAGGAGCAGGTAAGGCAAAATGTGGATTCAGTGCAGAACCTAGCATCACAGAATTTGTCATACTTAGTTGCTAGACTTAGTTTTGCTTGAATGGCTTCAAAACAGTGATTTAAAATGAAAATGCTGGTAACTGGTGGTGTTGGTTTGCAGAAATTCAATCCAGGAGACTTTCACGTATGTCATGTGCAGAAATAGTGTAGTTACTATAAGCAAAAAATCATGGAAGTCTACAAAAAAAATGAATCGACTGATACATACAGCCTAGGGCTGTGTGAATACCTTCTTCTAAATATTCAGCAGAGTATTCAGTATTCAGCAGTCAAATATTTGGGTATATGGTATTTGGCTAGTCCATTTAAATCATAATTAAAAAAGGCCCCTCCCCCAGCCCCCAACTCAGTAGAATTAAATAACCACCCTCCCCAACCTCTCTCAGCAACTCAGTGCCACCCTCCTCCCCTCCAAGCACCCACAATTACATTTATTTTTATTATTTTGAACACTGCAAATAAATAAATTCCCCATGGCTGACTTGACAACCCACTCACTTCCACAGCCAGCCTCCATATTTCTTAGCTCTCATTCGTGCTAACAGAATCAGAGTTATTTGACTGTTGTCCCCGAGCACCTCAGCACAAGCATCCAGTTGTCTTAATACAGAGAAGGTGACCAGCACAGACTCTTCCTGCTCTACGGCCAGCACCTTCTCATGAATGGAAGTCTTCCCCTGCTTTCTCTCTGTATAGTAACATCAGCTGATCATGTAATCAGCACAAACTCTTCCTCATCCATGGCCATCCACCTTCTCAAGAATGGAAGTGTTCCTCTGCTTTCTCTCTGTATAGGAAAACCAGCTGATCATATGATTAGCACAGACCTGCACTCCTCCATGGTCAACTGCCTTCTCAAGAATGGAAGTGTTCCCATGCTTTCTTTCTGAATAGTAAAACCAGGTGATCATGTGATCAGCACAAACTGTCCCTACTCCATGGTCGGTCACCTTCTCATGAATGGAAGTGCCCCCTGCTTTCTGTCTGTATAGCAACGAGTACGGTACCTCAAGACACACTGATCGGACCAATCATTTGTCAAATATTTATTTCAAACCTAGATTATAACATTAATAACAATATAATCAAATGGCTGATGACACCAAACTGTGTGGCCCATCTAAATCAGATTCTGATATAAATTGTTATAACAAGATAATAAAATAGTGTAATGGACAGAAACATGAGGAATGAAGTTAAACATAGGCAAATGCTATGTTATTCATATGGGAAGAAACAACAAGCAACATAATATACATTAAATGAAATATACTCCCCAAAAATCAGTAGAGATGGACCTGGAAATTATTATTATCGACACAAATTTCGCATTTAAAGAACATTATACATCTGTTATTTCCAAGGCTAATCGCACCATCAGAGCAATTAAGAGAAACATAAAAAGCAGAAATCAAAAAATCCTTCTCCCACTTTACCATTCATATGTAAGGCCTGTCCTAGATTATGGTAGTCAGTTATGGTGCCCACACACAAAGACTGATATCAAATGAATTGAAAGTGTTCAGCGCAAATATACTAAATTCATATTAGCCATAAAGAATTTTTCACATGAAGACAGATTACTATCACTAGGACTCCATAACCTAGAACTAAGAAGACAACGAGGGGACATGTTGTTTTCCTTGATATTATGAATGTTCCTGTGATGAATGACTTAAATGTCACATACAAAAACGATACACAAGTTACAAGAAGCCACCCATTACAGGTAAATTTACCAAATTTTAAAACTAATAAACAAAAACACTATTACACATTACGATCAGCAAATTTGTGGAACAGACTTTCATTAAACATAATATCAAGTTTGAACAAAACTGAATTAAAAAAAACAGTTAGACATGTATGTCAAAAATGGTGGTAGCCTAAAATATTGTACTATGCCCTAACAGGAGCCAGGGTATGGTCTGTTTTGGTCTTTTTTGTGCGCCTACCAACTAAATAAACTAAGTGAAGTGTTCCCCTGCTTTCTCTCTGTATAGGAAAACCAGCTGATTATGTAATCAGCACAGACTCTCCCAACTCCATGGTTGGTCACCTTCTCATGAATGGAAGTGCTCCCCCCTGCTTTCTCTCTGTATAGTAAAACCAACTGATCATGTGATCAGCACAGACCTGCCCGCCTCCGTGACCAGCCGCCTTCCCATGAATGGAAGTGCTCCCCCATGCTTCTCTCTACATAGTGACACCAGCTGATCATGTGATCAGTGGGTTTTACTATACAGAGAAAGCAAGCACGTGATCACTTTCATCAGAAGACAGACAGCTGTGGAGGAGAGTGGGTCTGTGCAGGTCACCTTCTCCATATTAAGAGAATCAGGTGCTGGTGCTGGGGTCCAGGTGCTGCCATGTTGGGGTAAGGGGGACAGTCACATAACTCTGGTACTTTTAGGCACAAATAAGTACTAAAAGAGATGATGGCCAGCCCTGGAGGTGGATGGGGTATGCCTGTCGTCCATAAGGGGATTTATTTATTTATTTACAATTTTCAAAGTAATAAAACTAAAGGTAATTGTGGGTGCTTGGGGTGGCATTAGGCTGCTGAGAGAGGGTGGGGTGGGGGTTACATTTATTTTACTGGGTTTTTGGTTGGGAAGGAGATGTTTTTAATCTACATTTTATTATTTTGTAGCTAGCTGGACATTGTTTCCCGAATAAGAATTGTTCCTCTTTGAAAGAGCTCCAAAATATTCAGAAGTCCTACTATTCGTGGTATTCTGGAAATAATATTTGGCCCGTGCATAGCCTTAACATAAACACAATCACCCACCTACACAGGCCAAGGAGGCGGGCTAGTATAAATAGAACAAAAATTGGGAGACTTTGAATTCTGAAAACATGGAAGTCAAACAAAAGCTGTTCTACCAGTTAGTAACATTTCATATTGCTGACATCACACACAAACCGATGTTTCACATTGGAAACACAATGCTCTTCAGAGCTGAGCTCCACCTTCACTTTGTTAAATACGTTACATTTAAAGCCATCTGATAATTTCATTAACAACCATCTTCATAAGTAGGGGTCACATTAAGAGGCAGCACAAAGAAAGTGGGAAGTGCAAACATGTGACTCAGTTATTACCAAGAATAAGTATTTACAGTCAAAATCTTGAAAGGTATATAAAATATCTTTAATACTAACTGTTATAGCTGGCCCGCCGGTGCAGTGGTAGCGCTGCCACTCACAGCGCTGTTGATCTGGGTTCAGGAATGAGCCTGGGGAGGTGGAGGGCTGGCTGGGGGAAGAAGGCCCGAGTATCCAAAGGACTGCTCACTTTCTCCAGGAGGGAGGGGGGACTTGATTTGGCACTTGACTGACCTCTGGTGGAAGCCAGAGGCTCATTAAGCACAGAGAAGTGAAAGAGATGGTTGGGACGTGGTGGACTTTGGCAGTGATGCCTTGACATCGGGTATACACCATGCCCACAGAACAGGGGAGAATACCTTCCAGCTCCGGGAGATGGATCACCAGGAGAAGACCTCGATGTGCCCCTCCTGCTTGGCTGTTCCAAGTACCCAATGAAACAAGAAAGTTCGGGGTGTATGGGCCCCACCTCATCCACACCCCAGGGGAAGAATTGTGGTTCCATAGGGGGAACAGGACAGATCAGGTAAAGTGGGACACTGAGGTGACTTCATAGGTGGTCCTGAGGAAATGGAGCTGGAGGGGAGTAGGAGGAATAAATAGAAAGTAAAAAAAAATTAAATATCAACTGTAATTTTATTATATGTAAAATGTTCCAATTTATATATATTTACTATCAGTGTTCTCCATATCACTACTGTAGGTAGGGTCTGAGTTAGTCATAGTCTTATAATTACCTTTATTGCTGCTGTAAGCAGAATTAATAACCATTTGAAAGACTGACCTCTGATGTTACTGTTGAGTGCTGGAATACAGTACAAAACAAAAGAGGGGGTCAAAGGTTGTGGAATAGCAAATTTGGTTGCAATACCCTGCCACACTGCGTTCCAGTAGGGTTGGAGAAGTAGGTGACCCCAGAACACATGGCTGTGGTTTGCCAGTTCAGTGCCATAACACCTCCAACATCTGCCAACATGTTGGCCCACATGTTGAGCTTGCACAGCCGGGATGTTAAGGAAGTGAGTGCAGCATTTCCATGAAAACTTCCAAAGGTAAGGTGCTGAGGCAACTTTATATGCTGGCAAGATGAATTTAAGCCATGTATCCCGGATGTGCCCAGTTCCCAGTTCACCATTCCAACAATGCAATATGTGGTTAGTGGATTTGGTAGCAGGTGCAAGGAGACACCTATAAATACTGCCAATTATCATTTTAGCCTAGCTTTCTCTGAAAATGCCATTAATTTAATAAGGTTTTTGCTATTTTATTTATTTCTGAATTGTTTATATGATATTATGTTTTTGCCATCCTGTTTAATTGTTAAACCTGTTCTACTGTGCGGTGCCCAGAGCCTCCAGGATTGGGCGCCTGATAAATAAATCTTACTTATTTACTAATTAAGTGTTGTTAGCCCATCCGCTTCTGCACCCCGAGAATTATTCTGTAGTGGAGGTCCAGTAACTCCATTAAATGAGCCAAAGGGGTCCCATATTCAACATATAAGAATGGAGCTGTAGCTATCAAAGTGAGCAGTACCTGGGAGAGAATATTTAGCCTGTAGGTCCCCAAAAGGTTACCCCCAAAAAGGTGCCAAGCATTTGATGAGCGTATATAAGTCCCAGTCTGCTCCAGTGTCACACGGAGGTGTCCAAATTAATCGGGGGCATTCCAAGTCAAATCCTAAGGCCCTTGTTCAAACTCTAAGGGTTTCTGGTAGCCTTCTTAGTACCATTCAGTGCCAAACATTGAAATTGGCTGTTGTATACCGTAGGTGGAGAAAGAAGTGAGATGAAGATACCCAGCAGGACTTGCAAATAAATACTTCTCCAATTGGCACAAATCCTTCAAAGTAAATTCAATATCCTTCCAATGTGCCTGGTTTCTGCTCTGCATCCAGAGGCACAGCTTCCAAATTTGGGAAGCCCGGGCACATAATTTAAGATTAGGAAGGTTGATGCCCCCGCGGCCGCTGGGTAGTTGTAGCACTAAGTAACAAATCCTTAGACATGCCCCCCCCCAAACAAAGCAAGATATAGGCTTATCCCAAGCCAGAAAGTAGCTTAGCTGGGTTGACGGGAAGGACCTGTAGGTAGTAAAGTATCCATGGAAGGATATTTTGTCAGATTACTTCCACTAATATTGAATAAACTTAGCATCAGTAGGGACCACCGATTTAAATCTTCTTAAAGTTCGGATGTCAATTGTTCATAATTCAATAATTCTAGACACCCACTTGTAGTGTCAGGCTGTGATACTGCTGAGAGCTTCCCCACAGCAGTGCCCAGTCAATGTTAGCTATGGCTCCTATACCCTGAACCCCTTCCCCCATATCTAGTGCTCTTTTACCAACAATCACAGTGACATCCACAGGTAGTGTCAGAGCTGTGACACTGCTGAGAGCTTCCTCACAGTAGTGCATTGCCAATGCTAGTTGTGAATCCTGTAACTGCCCCCTGCATATCTTGTGCTCTTACACCAGAACTCACAATTATACCTCCTAGTATTGACATGGCTGTGACACTGCTGAGAGCTTTCCCACAGCAGTGCCCTGTCAGTGTCAGCTATGGCTCCTATACAATGAATTCCCTCCCTTGTATCTAGTGGTCTTGTACCTTCACTCACAGAGGCACCCAGTGGTAGTGATAGGATGTGACACTGCTGAGAGGTTCCTCACAGCAGTACGCTGTCAATGCCAGCTATGGCTGCTATACCCTGAACTCCCTCCACTATATCTAGTGCTCTTGTACCAGCACTCACAGTAACACCCATTGGTAGTGACAGGGCTGAGACACTGTTGAGAGCTTCCCCACAGCAGTAACCTGTCAATGCCAGCTATGGCTCCTATACTATGAACCCCCCCATCCCCTGTATCTAGTGCTCTTGTTCCAGCACTCACAGTGTCACCCACTGGTAGTGACAGGGCTGTGACACTACTGAGAACTTCCCCACAGCAGTTCCCTGTCAGTGCCAGCTATGGACACTATACCCTGTACACCCCCATATCCTTTGTGCTCTTGTACCAGCACTCACAGTGACACCCACTGGTAGTGACAGGGCTGTGACATTGCTGACAGCTTTCCATACAGCAGTGCCCTGTCAATGTCAGCTATGGCTCCTGTACCCTGAACCCCCTCCCCTGTATCTAGTGCTCTTGTACCAGCACTCAAAATGACACCCACTGGCAGTGACATTGCTGTGACACTGCTGAGTGCTTCCCTGCAGTAGTATCCTGTCAATGCCAGCTATGGCTGTTATACCCTGAACCCCCTCCCCAGTATCTAGTGCTCTTCTACCAGCACTCACAGTGACATCTGTCACAAACTCACTCAGCAGGTCAGGCCATCTGCTCCCACAGTGCCAAACTCTGAGCGCAATAGTGTGAACAGGTACTGTAACAGACAGGGTAACCCTTCTGTCTACGTTTAGGTCTGAATCACCTTTAGTCTCAAGTGCTGGGGGAATTCAAACTGTGAACATTATACTAGTGTACCCAATTTACAGACTCAGATACGTACTCTCTTCAGGGATTGCGGTACAATCTTTCACCAGGAGCACCAAGCCAGGTTTCCAAAATGAACCCTTAAAACTCTATGAAAGACCTTAGGTATATTCTTACCTTTTTCCAATTTAGTAACTCCATCAAGCTCTCCAGAACAGCTGTCAAACTTAACCATGTATACATCACATGCAAAAGAACTTGGAAGACACAACCAGGCAGTATCTTGAAAAAAATATTTTACTAAAAGATTATACAAATATGAAAAAGTAAACAAAGAATAATATTTTAAAGAGCTCACAATCACATCAAAGAAAAACAAGGAATGCTACAATACATAAACTCCTACAGCAATACAAGTAGACTTTTTATATCTAATATATTGCCTCTAAGTGCAATTATATTAGAGAGCTGTGTCTTTCTACAGTCCCAAGATGCTATGTCATTTAACAGTTAAGACACAGTATAGTTTAAACTGTGTCTCCACACCCTTCTGTGAGTCATCTAGCTCCTCCTTTTAGAATATAAAAATACAAATAGGATGTCCTATTAGGAGGTATATTAAACAAGGTGACATCAGCAAAACTAATTTCCCAAATTATGAGTCTTTGATCAGCTTGTTCCTTTGAATATTTACAGCCCTGCAATCCCTCACCTAGGTGCAGATATCTGGCAGGAATCAGCTTAATGATGTCCTGTTTCTTAAGTCATAAAATGTATATTTTAGTTTCCCAGCTTCAGAGCAGCAACAGGTCATAAAACGCCATAAAATGCAATGTTTCAAGGAAGTTAATTACATTACAGAGATCTCCTGATCAATTATACATCCTGTAGTTTTAACTGAAACCTGGAGGGCACCCATAAGCACAGGCTATCTTATGTGAGACAATCACGTACCATAGTTTTATATTACAAACATCATACAGCAATCATAACCAGATGGCCAAGTATCACAATCACTGGTACTGACATGGCTGTGACACTGCTGAGAGTTTTCTCACAGCAGTGCTCTATCAATGCCAACTTTAGCTCCTATACCATGAACTCCCTCTCCTGTATATAGTGCTCTTGTACCAGCACTCACAGTAACACGCACTGAAAGTGACAGGGCTGTGACACCGCTGAGAGTTTTCCCAGAGCAGTGCCCCATCAGTGTCAGCTATGGCTCCTATACACTGAACCCTCTCCCCTGTATCTAGTGCTCTTGTACCAGAGCTCACAGTTATACCCACTGGTTTGAATGGGGCTGTGGCACTGCTGAGTGCTTCCAACAGTAGTGCACTGCCAATGCTAGTTGGGCCCATCTAAACTGAACTATCTATTTTGAAAGGTAACACCATTTCTGTTTCCCTCCTCAGGTGTGATTGCCATTGTCATCACTATACTCGTCTTACTGATGATCATTTCTATTATTGCTCACAGCTGCAAGAAGGAACAGTCCTACCTGAAGAAAGGTGAGCTCCTTGGGAGACAGCAATTTAAGGGAAAGAATGAGAAGGGACCTGGGCAAGCTGGAAGATTGGTCAAATGGCCTGTGATTGAAATTAGTACAAAGAAGTGCAAAATTATGCACTTAGGTAATGGGAACCGAATAGAGAAATTCTCAATGGGGGGGTGGTGAGGTACTGTCAGCCAATAAACAGGAGAGGGATCTAGGAATAATTATATCTGAGGACCTACAGGTGGCCGGACAGTGTGAGATGGCAGTTAGAAGGGCTAGCAGGATGTTGGGGTGCATAGGGAGGAGCATCACAAACAGAAAAAAGGAGGTGGTAATGCCACTACACAGATCACTAGTGAGACTTCAGCTAGAGTACATTGTCCAGTTTTGGAGGCGCATCTGAGGAAGGACAAGTGGAGAAAGTTCAAAGAAGGGCTACAAAAAATAGTGCGAACTGCCAGAAGTCATATGAGAGAGGCTGAAAAGAACTCGTTATGAAATATCTAGATATGCAAACAGAAGGGGACATGATAGAGGCATATAAATAACCAAAGGGATTAATAAGGTACAGGAGGGAGCATCTTTCAAGAAAGAAGATGAGCAAGAACCAGGGTACAGGAGATGAAGTTGGAGGAGGAAGAATCAGGAGTAATGCAAGGAAGTATTTCTTTACAGAGAGGGTGGTAGATGCTTGGAACAGCCTGCCTCAGGGGTGGTAGGGACAAAATGGTGGAGGAATTCAAAAATGCTTGAGACCACAGAAGGGAACCACAGAGAAAGGGAAGCGAGGAAAGCCGAGATCAACTACAGTCAGCAGCATGAGTTAAAGATAGAAAACGGGCAGACTAGATGGGTCAGGCAGTCCTTATCTGATGACAAATTCTGTGTATCTATATATATCTATGCTAGGGGCTCATGGTAATTTTCCCATAGGCTGGTACAAGTTTTTCCAACTGCAGCTCCAAACAACAGATTTTGAATCTGTGATGTCAGATACTGGACGATGTGTCAGGGGGGGCAACTAGAACTGGTAGGTCTGACAGAGCCTCACATAATCAGTCAGACTAGGGATTGTGAACAAACTGCCATCTAAGAGTTTGTGTCTGCCCTGATTCAAAGTGTCTTGTGGTAAACAAATCTACCTTGTTAGAGAGAGAGTGACAGAGTTATTCTATTGGTGACCTACTGTTCAAAACAAGTTTCTTTCCCTTTATATAGAATTTCTGCTCCCTATAGTGGTGTTGTAATATCCTGTAGTATTTGTGTAGTTATCTTGAAATACTAAAAATATTTTTATTTATTTACAGTTGTGGTAACAGAGACAGGCAAATTGATCCAAGGCTCGTTTCAGGTGCAACCCTGGGGGCATGGGTACAAGTACAGACAAAGGAGAATTCAGAGAACTCAGAATATACTGTAGAACAATACAGGTGGTGAAATAGACAAAATATTACATTACGCATATACAATCACTATTATTTATTTATTTAAAAGTTGGTGACCAGGAAGGGCACACTGAGCCATGGCTAGTTTCTAGGTGCGACCCGGGGGGGGGGAGGAGTAGGATACAAAGCAGGTAGAAATATGACATTACAATAAAACGGTCATAGTACAAATAATATATATAGAATAATATATACAATCCCAGATTTAAAGTTCCAAGGAATGATGCCTGAGCATGTCTTAGATGAGGATCAGTGCGGTTAGTGAGCATTTGGGCAGGAGCATGGAGCATCAGGTAAGAGTTTAAGCAGGTTCTTGAAGGCAGGGGGAGAGAGAGGTAGCTTGGTGAAGGGTGGGTGAGAGCAGGTTTCAGAGGGAAGGGGGATGGTAGGAGAAGGTGGATATTATACATCAGATGAAAAAAAGATTACAGACACTTTATAAAACCATCGATAAACACAATCAGTAACAAGAAATATTGAGGAAGATTGCAAAAAACCCCTGTTAGCTGGGGAGCTGGAGATCATTTTATATATTTCATGTTTCTGTAACTGAATCCATTGGGCACAGCTAACCAATTTCTAAAGGACATTAACTGTATTTCATCACTGAGGAGAAGGCTACTGTCACATGATAGGCCTAGATCCAGTTATGTAGGATCATATTGCATATACTGTAATGTACTTTAGAATTCAAACACTGTCCCTTTAACAGGGCTCCTTAGTAGTAGCTGCAAAATAGCCATAATTTCTATAAAGGCCAGTGTGGCTCTGTTATGTCTCCAGATAAGGGAGACAGGTATGTGGCCCAGGAAGGTATAAAATATCCTACTTTAGCTTTCCGTGACAGGAAGAGGTCAGGAGTTACGTCAAATGCATGGACCAGATTTTACTGGGATTTGCATGAAACCTGACATGGAACCACAGTGACACCTGCAGGAAAAGGCAAACTGTTGCACCCTAATATCTGTATTGTCTTGGAACCATTAACCCCACCCCAGAGAGAAAACAAATGTGGGTGTGTCCTAAAAATGACCCTTAGGTATATTATCAGACACACAGTTTGAATTCAGAGCAGTTGAACAGTTTTTAGTTTTGAGTCAGGTAACCTGACCAAGCTGGCATATACTTTTACACCAAAAAGTATATGTGTAGGCCTGGAAAAATCTCTAAATCCAGACCCAAGTGTGTGGAAATTAGACTTTCCACATACTGAACAGAAAATTCTGATTTTAAGTCAGAATTTTGGAAACCAAGACTCTTCACCAAGGAAGCACCTGAAGTCTTTTTAAAAGGACATTCAGAGGAACTGACTTGGGATACAGATTTGCTACAAAACTGTTGCTTAAGGACTCATCTCTAGAAGGACATTTAAAATATTGTCTGGACTCTACCATCAAAATAAGGTATAGTTTAGAACAACAGTATTTAGTGTTTTCTGTAAACCATCCAGTGTTATTTGTGTTATTGTCTGCATTTCAAAGTTCTTCCAAACTGTAGAATTTTCTGTATTGCTTTCATTTTAAGTAAAGTTTTATGATTTTCTTATCAAATCTGCTTGTGGTCTGATTGTGTGATCTAACATTTTAACAGAAGGGCTTTGAAAAGACTGTGTGGCTTGAAAGATAGTACCACTTGTCTATCACACCAAACTACTTAGGCAAGAAGTAACCAGAGGCCATGGTAGGTTTCAAACACTGAACATAGTGCAGAGTCAAGGGAACTCAAAACTACAGTTTCCACCCTCCCACTGGGAAAAGGAAGGTTGGCGATTCTTCCTGAACCCTTACACCTCCTCATGAGTTCTGGAAACAGGGGGATCCTCTCAGTAAACAGGAGGTCCTGCCTGGCTGCCTAAGGTTTGGGGGCCAGGGGCTCATGACAGATTTTGTGCCAGCTACTTGGATTTTGAATAGTCTTGAAAAACTATCACACAATCAAGAGCAGAATTTGGAAAGGGAAAAATAAATGTGTTTGCAGACAATAGACCCTATCCTGTTTGAATTTTTTAACAGAGTAGTGTAGATAGAAGAATGTCTGTCCAGTACAGAACTATGAACCTGGAACAACTGAGGACAATCTGTGGGAGAAGGGCATTTCTAGTAAAACAGAAATAAAAAGCAACTCATGGAGACCCTTATGGCAGCTGAGACAGAGGATGTGCCACCCCAAATAAAGCCACAGGTGGTGACTTGGCAATCCAGATCCCAGAGGAGGTGAAGCCATCTACAGACAAAGAACTGGAACTGAGGAGGCTGCAGATGCAGGAGACATAGCTTGGGAATGAGCAAAAGAGGTTCGAGATGGAAATGGAGGACAGACAGCAACAGAGAGGCTGAAGAATGATAGTGCCAGATGGAGGAATGGCAGCAACAGACAGAGGCCAAAGAATGGCAGCACCAGAGGAACATGAGCTGAAAATCTGAACTCCAACTAGCAACAAGCCCTGAGCAGTTAAGTGGTGGAGTTGAGTCTGAACCTCCAGGAATGGGGATAAGTTAAATTCAAAATTAATGGCTGAGTTTAAAGTGGAGGAGGATATGGATAAGTTTTAAATTCACTTGAAAAGGTCTGTATCCAGGCCAATCTTCCCAAAGAGACATGGAGCTTTACCTGTCTCCACTACTTATTGGCAAGGGAGGGAAGCATTGTGGCAGATGGACAATGTTGAAAGTAAAGATTTTGACATGTTAAAACTGCTTTAATAAAAATATGATCTGAACCCTGTTGCATACAGAGCAACGCTCCAGAAACTCGAAGGGATGGAAATGAGCTTTGAGGAATTAGCCACTAAACAGCATCAATTTTAAAGTGTTGGTGGGAGGGGTGAAAGCAGATTCTGTTGAAGCTATTGAAGGGGTGGTATTGTTTGAACAGTTTTATTGGATTTGCTCACCTGACGGAAGCTTTGGTTAGAGGACAGAGATCCTAAGACTGCCAAAGAGGCTACAGACCTGGTGGATCGCTATTCTCGGCAGGGCTGCTCCCAAGGAATTCAGGGTGAAAGGGGAAAGTGGGCATTTTGACAACCAAAACCTCAGGCTCCCTGCAAAAGAAGGGAACCCCAGGTGCCCAAAAGGGAGGTTGGGGACAAGAAACATGATGAATGCTGGTATTGTAACCAGATAGGCCATCTGTCTAGGCAGTGTCCTAAGAAAGCCCAGAAGGTAAAAGTGCCTGTGCAATCAGAGACAATAGCCCACTGTATCACCGAGGCTCTCCCTGACAATATGAGGGGGCACATTCACCCAATCATGGTGGTGAATGGGGTACAAACTAGAGGGCTAAGGAATACATGAGCATCTCTTACCCTAGTGAAAGGGGATTTGGTGGGGGTTAAACAAATACTGCCAAATCAGTCTGTCTCTGTGAAAGATTACACAGGGGAAAGGAAAAGTTACCCATTAGCCAGTGTTGCTCTGGATTGGGGGATGAAAGTGAAGGGTAAGGAAGGTGGCTGTAGCTGAAAACTGATTATGGATGTTACTGGGAATGATGTTCCAAAGGGAGGTTTGTACTGTGGCCGAAGCCAAAGAATAGAGGCTCCAGTGATCCTCAGGACCCCACAGAAATTCAGACAGAGAGGTTGGGAGACAGGCCAGCCAACCTGTAGCTCTTGTAAAGAGGGTAATAACAGGGGATGGAACTTCCTAGTGGTAGTTAACCAACTGCCACTGAAGGCTGCTCTCAGGAGGAGGGTGACACATAGTCCGTGAGGAGGGAGAAGGTTATGATACTGGAGTCCCCTACTGCCACAGCTATGGATCTCAGCCTGGGAACTGATGGGGCATGCCCCATGCTCTGGGTAAGTGGGATGATTTAGCAGCAGCACAACGGACAGACCCTAGCGTGAGAAGCTGAGGGCCTGTGCAGAGTCTGCTGGGACACAGGGAGGTGATGGAAAACATAGGGGCCCAGATATTCCAAGCTGCGCCCATGAGTGCAACAGCAGGAGCAAGCACAAACCAATTGGCATGTCGCAACAGGTGCGATATTCAAGCATGGAGCAGAACAAATTGCACAAGCAACCAACGTCTGAATATCGCACATACTGTGCCATAAGCGCAACCAGGAAGGAGAAGCTGAGCGAAATGTTGCGCTATAGCGCAACCGGGCAGCCCAGCTGAGCAGTCCAGAGGTGCCATAGGCAAGCAGAGCCCCAAGAGCAATGGAACTGCATATCCAGGGAGGCAGGCTGGGCCCACCGCCAGCCATGCCACACATGGGCACAGGAACACACTGCAGAACCAACACCACACCTGCACACCCCAAGCACAGCATCACTGGGAGTGTGACGGATGATCTACTGGTCCATGGGGACAAGCCAACAAAGCACAGCAGAGCCATGACACCCCAGCACGACCACTGGCAGGCTGAGAGTGCCACACACAGGGGGTTGACAACCACAGTGCACATCAGCCCCCGTTACGCACAGCACACCCTGCACTGTGAACCCAAGACACCACCTATGTGCAGTGACTGGCACTGCAGGAAACCATGCATCCCCCCCAGCACACGTCAACCCCGTGCAGCACAGAAGCCTACAAGCCAGACACACCCTGTGCACCCAGCAGTGGGTGGCAGCAGACGGAAAGACCAAAGAAAGTCACTGCCATGCTGGAGATACCTCCCCATGCACACACACACACACACACATACCCAGGACCATACCACCCCAGATGGCATGTACACCCCTGCAACTGAGCACCCATAGCCAGCTGCAAATCAGAGACCAACACATTATTCTTATCAAAATAGAAATGTATATTGAGATAAACAACATAACCATAATAATAAAAACTATTTACAAGGTGGGGGGACGGGTACAAGGTAGGGGTGTTCAAGGGGTAGGGATGACAAACTTGGAGGGAAGGCAGAATTGGTAGGGATGGGAGAAGTGGGAAGGGTAATGGAAGTCATGGGCCAACCGGCCGCTCTAGGTCTTCCTGGCTGGTGTCGACCCGTCACGTGCCGCCTCCTGCGAAGGCCATGTCAGTGTATTGATTGCAGGATGGCCTGGTTGTCTGCCAGCAGCTGTCTGAGGCCCCGGACATCCCTCCCAATGCTCCGGAGAACCTCGAGGCCTAGGAAAATGGGAACACAGTCAATGGCTGTGACTGACCACGATCCTGAACACCACCCAACCTGCAAGCCATATAGCCCAATGTCCCACACCTGTGATGGCATGCACCCACCCACAGTGAACATGCACATGGCCATCACAAACAGGCGGCACCAGCTATGTGCACCACTGCACACACACACTGCCCATGTCCATCACAGCACAAACAAGGCTGTCAAGTGACGTGGCAACGTGGTGCACTGCCAGTTACACAGCTATGTGCCCAGTGCATGCATGGACCACCAGTGACGCATACACAGACGTGCTGTGATACTGGACAGTGATGCATGTCACCTGTGTCGTGCATACAGACATTAAGACATAGACAGTGTCGGCAGATAAGGGCCTATGGCCAACCCAGTCTGTGCATTTGAGCTTGTAAGTTCACTTTGTTGTCCTAGAAGTCTGTTGCCCCTAACCCCTGACCTCCAGAATTCCGTTATGTCTATCCCGTGCATTCTGAAATCCCATGATTGTTTCAGCCCCCACCACTTCCTCTGGCAGGGTGTTCCACTTGTCCACCACCCGTTCTGTGAAGACATTCTTTCTCATGTTTCCTCTGAATCGTCCTCCCTCCAACTTCATCCCATGCCCTCTAGTCCTGGAACATCTTTTTCACTTCAAAATAGTGTTTCCCTGCACCCTGTTCCTCCCTGTAAGATACTTGTATGTCTCTATCATATCCCCTCTCTCCCTCCTCCCCTCCAGGGAGTACATGTTCAGTTCCATCAACCTGTCTCCATAGGACTTGTGATGCAAGCCATGCACCATCTTTGTTGCCCTCCTCTGAACCTTCTCTGCCCACTCTACGTCCTTACACAGGTATGGTCACCAGAAATGTACATTGTACTCCAGGTGGGGCCTCACTAGTGTCTTGTATAGTGGAATTATGACCTCCCCTTTCCTGCATGGTTGTATTGTGCAGGGATACTGGTCTTCCCCCAGCATGCAATAGCATCCATGAAGTCATGATACTCACACTGCTCAAGCAGCTGTGTCTGCCGCTGTTGCTGTTGCTGCTGCTGCTGTTGCTGCCGCTGCTGCTGCTGTTGGGGTGCAACCCCTGCTGGCACCGGGGCCCTGGCATGGCCCTCGTCAACCTGGGCCTGCATCCTCACATCCCGGCCTGTGGGAGACATATGTTGAGACAAACATCAGTGTGACTCAAAAGCAGACTGCCCCCTGCCCCAGTGAGAGTGCCTGCCCACACAGCCATACCCATTCATCTCACAGCTGCACACACTGACACAGCCAACCATGGCCGAGCCATCACCTATGCACAGCCACCAAAACACACACACACCCCTACAGAGAATACAGGTGCATAGATGGTACATCCACCTGGCCTAGGCACCACGCCCGCCTGGCACATGACCGCAGCCTCACCAACACGTCCGGATCCCTCCGGCGGAGGTCACTGTACCGGTGCCGGCACTGCTCAGCAGACCGGCACCATCCAGTGACCCCCACCAGGTCAGTGGCCACTTGCTGCCACACTTGTGTTCTTGCAATGGTGAGGGCACTCACCATAAAGTGCACCATAGTGGTGCTCCACTAGGGCCACCAGGTTGGCCACTTCAAGTTGGCTCCAGGACACAGCCCTCCTCCTAGCCATGGTACCAACTTTACAGCAGGCAATATGGCGCCCCGCTGCGCCATAACCCCACATGGAGATGTTGCACAATAGACCACCACAGGCTCCAATCACGCTGTTCGAACAGCGCCATCACTTCACATAGCGCTGTCACCAGACAGCACAATAGGGACATACACATGGCAGGCGAACAGCACCAGGGGGCAAAGGTCATACACAAGGTCATGGGCAATGACGCAAGGCTATGCACAGCGCCATCTGACATATAGGCATCCTGTTCGACTGACCAGCTGAGTACCAGTGCCACAGTGGACTATTGCACAGTAGTGCCACAGCGCCATGTAGTGCCCATTGCTGTAGCACCACTGGCACAATGGTGGCCATGGCCTGAATTGCCGATCGCGCTCAGCACTTCAGCAGCGTGACAGATGCCTGCGTAAGCTATCTGGGCATGCGCAATGCAGTGTACCACACAGTCACAGATCTGCGCCATTGGCTCAGCTGACTCATCCGTATTGCGCAAAGCGCAGATTCGCGATATTCAGCCAACACATGCAAATCATCTGATCAGCCATTCAAAGGTGCAGTGGCGCGATTTGCATGTCATTAAAGTTGCTCCACTCCTAATTTGCATGTATTGCGCTATAAATGTGTGACATTGGGCTGCGCTGGCCAGATTCGGTTACTGCAGGTGAGAGGTGAGTTGCATGCTGTGTGATGTTCTGGACAATGGTCATGGGAAAATGCTGTAGACTGCACAGTGACAGGTGTCCACTTCCATACAGATCGCCATGACCGAGCAGAGCCAAGGTGAGGGTGAGGACGGTGGGCATAGGAGGAGGCCCAACTTTACAGCAGCAGAGACAGAGGCCCTCTTCCAGGCCTACCTGGATGAGGAGCCAGTACTAAGTGGATGGAGGGGCACCCCTCAGTCCCGTGCGGCTGCATGGGAGGGGGTAGCTCGGGCCGTTAACCTGCACGGAAGCCACCAGCGCTCCGTGCAGGAATGCAAGAAGAAGATGGAGACAGACTGCAGGAGGTTGAAGGAGAAGGTGGCAGCCTTCAGGGTGGCACGTGCTGGCACTGGCGGGGGCCCACCAGTGGTGTTGGAGCTGACCCCGACTGAGGAGACACTGGTCTCATCCATGCAGCGGAGCGCTGTTGAGGGCATACCAGGAGGTGGATTCCAGACAGGTGGAAGCCCTTCACTGCACAGTATGACATAGTGGTGGTGTTTGGGGTGGTGGGGAAGGTTGTTCACATGCACTCACATGTACTCTCTTTCTGTTACAGATCCTGTTCATCTTCAGGAGACGGTGGTGGTGGGTCCAGGCAGTGATGATGACCTGCTGGACATGGAGGAGGGTCCATCCACCTCTATCACCAGCCAGCAGGCACTGCAGCAGCATGCACGCTGGGCCGCCAACTCTGGTGTCGGTGATACGGGTGTGGGGGGTGCACAGCCTGTGTCTCAGCAGTCTGGCATGCAAGCATGCCAGCACGCTGTGACCATGGCTGCAGCACGTACCTGCACCATTGATGATACAAGGACTGCAATGGGCAGTGATAGGTGTGTGTCCCATGACGGACACACAGCAGGCCAGCACGTGCCCCTGGGCCTTTCTGGTTCCAACTTGTGTACCAGCATGCTGGCACAGTCCCAGGCTGTGCCTGTCAGCACCGGTGGGGCAGCACCGGTGGCTGTGCAGGTGTCTGGCACTGTTGCCAGCACAGCAGTGGAACGAGTGGACCCTGGGGCACAGCAGTTGGAGGGGCAGCAGCAGCAGTCACCCACCAGGTCTGGGGGTACAGTGTCAAGCGGTGGCACATGTCCGCCGCCCTTTGATCCACCCATTCCTGGTCCTGGTGAACAGCGCCCACCCTCAAGGGGTGTTGTGCATCAGGACCTTCCACACCCTGGGGGACAGGATGCCATTGGGGCACAGTACCCATTGGAGGAGCACACCCGCCTGCTGCAGGAATCAGTACAGCTGCAGAGGCGGGTTGCAATGTCCGTGGAGGCACTGTCTGTGTCTGTGGAGCGGCACAGCAGGGAGTGTGCTCTGGACCATGCTGAGCTGGTTCGTATGCGGACGGATGTGACCGCCACCATTGACAGGCTGACCCAGGCAGTGGTCTCTGTTGTGGCCGCATTGGGCACACAGTCAGGTGCCCCTGTACCGTAGACCCCACACAGTTCACTCTCCACTCCCCGTTCCCGGCGTCGTGCGACACCAGGCCTGCTGACGCCGGGTTCTGCTGTGGGCATCCCGAGCACCCCTGGTGCAGGTTTGTTCAGCATGCTGCAGACCCCTGTGAGGGCAAGGTCGCGTTCGCGCAGTGGGACCCCTGGTGGTGCAACAGTGCCACCCCATGTGGCCCCTGCTCAGCCTGCCAGTGCTGTTGGGTCACGGCGGGGCCGCCCACACATCTGCAGTGGCCGTGGGACAGTGCTACATGACTGAGCTGTCTCCCAGTGCGGGCCCTGTCTGGTGCTGCCATGTGTGCAATGTGTGTCATGGTGGGCAGTGCACTGCTGGGTGCTCTGCTCACTGCACGCATCTACGGACCACCTGCACACCCACCCAACTGCTGTCCACAGGTGCATGTGCATGATGATGCCTGCATTGTACTGTACACAAGGTGCAAGGATGCCCAGCATCTGACACACGTACTTGGACAGTACAGGTGGTGGGGTGGTCGGTGGTGCTGTGTGTTAGCAATGTCGGTTCTGCAGTGCTGTGCATCTGCCCATGTACGCTCTGTGCCTGGTGTGTGTGTGTCCATATGAGTGCTTACCCCTCCTGATGGTGTGTTTGTATGCCTGGACCCTTCCACTCCTCTGACCGTCATGCACCCCTGGTGTGTTCCCCTGTGTGCCTGTGGTTTGCGCATGGACAGTGTTGGCTGCACATGTCCCCTTGACTTACCTGTGTTGTGCGTAGTGCTCCTCTGTGATGGTGTCCCAGTGCAGCTGGGCCTGCCGGGTCAGTCGGGGGTCCCGCTGTCCTGGGGGGGCTGCTCATCACCATCAACACTGGCGCCACTGGCGTCCCCATCGCTGTCCTCCTCTTTGACCTGTAATGGCTATCCCACGGTCTTTGGCCATGTTGTGCAGGATGCAACAGGCCAGGAATATCCCACAGGCCTTTTGGGGGCTGTACTGTAGGGCACCGCCAGAGGTGTCTAGGCATCGGAAACATGCCTTGAGCATCCCAAACACCCGCTGTATGATGTTGCGTGTTGCGGCATGTGCCTCATTGTAGCGTTGCTGCGCTGGGGTCATGGGGTGCCGGTACGGTGTGAGCAGCCAGGGATGGAGTGGGTATCCGCAGTCACCTGTGTGGAGATAGTGGAGATCAGTGTCATGTTCAGGTCCATATTGGCCATCTCCCTGTGTGCCACTACCATGGCACCTGTGGCATTCCCACCCTTGCCCAGAGTTTGCATTCCATACATGTGTACTCACCCACTAGATGTCCTGTGGGGATGTCCCCACTCTCGAATCGATGGCACAGTGCAGACTGATACCATATAAAGGCATCATGTGCTCTGCCAGGGTGTGTGGCACAGACATTGATTATGCGCCCAGTGGCATCATACACCACCTGGCAGTTGACACTAGGGAATCCCTTTCTGTTCTGATATGCAAGGCCATTGGGGCCAGGTGGCATGCGAATGGCCACATGGGTGCAGTCTATGGCCCCTAGCATGCCAGGCATACATGCTACCCTGTGGAACTCCTGCATGTTTGCTGTACGCTCTGCCGCGGTGCTGGGGAAATGGATGTACTCTGCAGCATGTGGCAGCAGTGCGCTGAGGAATTGGGTGAGGATGCGTGACGTGGCCGACTGTGTGATGCCTGTGGTGTCCCTTGTCGGCCTCTGGAAGGTGCCCGTGGTGAGCAGGCACATGCAGGCTGTCACCTTGGTCTCCACCGACAGAGCGTGACTCCGTCGTGAGGGTGCCTGCATCACATCACTGCACAGCTCACAGAGCCGTCTCAGTATTGCCCTGTTCAGGCGGTACCAGCCCACGATCTCTACATCTGTGTACAGCTCAAAGCTGATGCAGGCACAGTACCGCCTGTCGGGGGCATACCGCCGATGGGCCCTTCCACGGTCACGTCCCCCTGCAGCATGCATTCTCACCCCCCTCATTACAGCTTCCATGTGGAAACTGGCACTGTCCATCTCCCTGGCTTCTGACCCCCTGGCTGGTGTTGCTGTGTTACCCCCGCTGTCCTCACTGCTACTTCCACTGCACAGGGCACCCCTGCTGACCTCTACAGACTATGGCCCACACTTTCCTTGCCTGCCCTTTGCTGGCTGGCTGGCTGGCTGGCTGTGTGTGTTCTCTCTCTCTGTCTCTCTCTCTCTCTCTCCCACTTGGCAGCCTGGTAGCGTTCTTGCGCTGCTTCCTTGAGCCTTTTTATTTTGGCTCATTTCCGATAGTGCGCAATTTCCGACTGTGCTGCTCTTGCGCATCGTGTAAGTCTTTGAATATCGCATTGCGGTCTTTATGCATGGATCCACCCCCTTCAGTTGCGCATGCCTTCATTTTCATTGCGCTGTTGCTCAGCATGTTTTCGGGGGCACAACTGCCTCCTTCTGAATATCGCTAAATGGCGCATTTTTGGACTTGCGCATGGCGCAACCCTTTTGAATATCCGGGCCAGGGTGTATTGGGACAATGGACTGTTATACACACAGGATATCAGGACAGAGGGAGGAGTGATGGGCAGGCAGCTTGTTGTTCCCCAGGAGTATCATGGGTTATTGCTCAAGGTAGCTCATGATATTTCCATGTCTGGACATTTGGGCATTGTTCGCACTACGCAGCACTTAGCCCACAATTTCTATTGGCCCAATATTACCAAGCAGGTGAAGGAATACTGCAAATCCTGTCACCGGTGTCAGAAAATAGGGAAGGCTGGAAGCAAAGCCAAGGCTGCCCTGATTCCCTTACCACTTGTGGAGTAGCCATTCCAGAAGGTTGGAATGGATATTCGGGTCCTTTGAATATCCCAAGTTTCTCGGGAAGAGGTATATATCGACGGTTGTTAATTATGCTACCGCTATCCCAAGCCTTTGCTGTCCTTAACTAAGGCATACAAAGTGGCAGATGCTTTGCTGGGGATTTTCTCCCGTGTTGGGTTTCCACAGGAGATTATCTCTGATCGAGGGGGTAACTTCATGTCGGACGTAATGAAGTGTTTGTGGGAGAACTGTGGTGTTGTACAGAGGCGCACAGTGCCTTACCACCCACATGCCAATGGTCTCACAGAGAGATTTAATGGGACCATAAAAGCTATGCTTATAGTATTTGCAGATCAGCGTGGGTTGGACTGGGAGAAATACCCGCCCCACTTGCTGTTCACCTATAGAGAAGTGCCACAAAGAGTCAACCAGGTTTCTCCTTGCCGAGCTCTTGTATGGATGCCAGGTGAGGGGGCCCCTCGATTTAATATGAGAGGACTGGAAAGATAAGCATGCCACCCAGGGGACTCCCAAAGTAGAGTATGCGTTAAAGTTCTGGGAGACGCTGAAGAAGCTTACGGGCATGGCCCAAAGCAACCTAGCAGCTGCCCAGCAAAAACAAAAGACCTGTTATGATTGTGTGGCCAGAACTTGCTCTTACGGGGTAACACAGGAGGTAATGGTTCTGATCCCAGTCCAAAAGGACAAGCTGCAAGCTGAGTAGGCAGGGCCATACAAGGTAGTCCAGCAGGTAAATGATGTTAAGTGCATTGTAGAGTTACCTGAACCGAAGCACACTCACAGTATGTATCATGTGAACATGATGATGCCATATTTTAATAGGGCTGACATGGTACTACTGGTTTGCAGAACTGGAGAGGAGCTAGGTGGAAAGACCCTTCTCGACTTGTTAGCGAGCAAGTAGGTGTCATCTGTGGAGAACATCATGCTGTCACCCTAAGTTGACACCTGGACAGACCCAAGAATTGAGGACCATTTTGCAAGACTTTTCCCCCCTTATTTATGGCAAAGCCTGGACTAGTGGTGCATGATACAGACACCAGTTGTCAACTCGAGAGTGGGCATACTCTACCGTCTCAAGCACTGCCTACACCTGCAGGCTATGCTTCTTGCAGTCAACTCCTCCATCCTTTCCCTCGTTGACTACGGAATTGTTATTTATGGCTCCGCTGAACCCACCACGCTTAGCAGTATAAATGTAGCCTTGAACAGAGCATGCCGGCTAGTAACAGGCAGCGACCGACTTACCCACACCTGTGATCTTTATTCTTTGACTGGTTGGCTAAACTTCCAGCAAAGACTAAGGTACCACACATGCATCCTCGCAAAAAAGATTCAACTTCAGATAGCCCCCAAAGGCCTACTCCCCATTATCAGTGCTGCCCCCCCCAGGTGCACCACAAGACTCACAACTATCCCTTCTTTTCGAGTCCCCTTTTGTAGAACATCCCTAGGGCAGAGATCATTCCACCACCGTGCCCCTCTCTGGCTCAATACGTTACCACCCCCTCTCTCACAGACCCACAGCATCTCTCTTTTCAAAACGGGTCTCAAAGCACTACTACTTGAGAGTGCTAAATGCACCTGTGGCTAATTTTGCAGCCCACTCTATTTGCTTCCTCGCCTCACACATCTCCTGACACAGGGCCTCTCTTGACCCCAAGTATCTGTACCCTACTAGTTTCTGTCAAAGGACTTCTAGAATGTTGATTAATTGCTCTCTGTTTTAATAAGAGCACATCTGTACTCATGCTTGACAGTACTGAAAATGTATATACTGCCTGTTTTTGTTCATCTTAATCTGTATATGTCCTCCTCCACCCCCTGTAACCAATGTGGAGTCTTTGCAAAAGAGCCTGTGACTCAAAGGTTTGTAATTCCGATTATATTCAATAAACAATAAACCAGTACCCAAGCTCCCATATGTAGGACAGCTTACTGGGTGTTAGATAAATTCCTCAAGGACATTAGAAGAGAGGTGGGGGAGATGCTGGATCTAGGGGTGATCCAGAAATCCCACAGCCCCTGGGCCTCACTTGTAGTCCTTGTACCAAAACCAGATGGGACTACATGATTCTGCATAGAGTATTGTGGGCTTAATGCCATCATGAAATCTGATGCACACCCAATGCCACGCAGAGATGAACTGCTTGACAAACTGGGAGGGGTGACATACTTGACTACAGTAGACCTGACAAAGGGGTACTGGCAGGAGGAACTGACTGACAGGGCTAGGTAAATGTCAGCATTCATCACCCCAATTGAACCTGTTTGAGTTCAAGGTCATGCCCTTTGGGATGAAGAATGCCCCTGCTACATTCCAGCAGTTAGTAAATCAGGTGTTACAGGATACGGAGGACTTTGCAGTTGCCTACCTGGATGATATTGCCATCTTCAGCAATAGCTGGGAGAAACACCTGATACATTTGAGGTAGGTGTTGGGCCGAATACAGGCAGCAGGTATGACTATTTAGGCAGAAAGGCGTCAGGTGGCCAAGGCAGAGGTTGCTTATTTGGAGCTGGGGTGAGATCAACTTTGCCCAAATCAAGCAAAGATAGATGCTATTGCGTAATGGCCTATACCTGAAACCCAGAGACAAGTCAGGAGTTTTCTTGTGACAGCAGGGTATTATAGAAAATTTGTTCCCAACTACAGCTCCCTGTCTGCTCTTTTATCTGGGTTGCTGACAAGGAATAAGTTTAGGTGTCGCTAGAAGTAGCACAGATTACACAGACAACAGCAATTCAGGTACAACACACCAACATAGGCATGATTTTATTAAAACAAAACAAAATAAGAAAGGAAAATAGAAACATAGAAACATAGACTTTGATGGCAGATAAGGACTGCTTGGCCCACCTAGTCTGCCCATTTCCTACCTGATGGATAAGCTGCAGATTCTAGTTAACCAACAGCCTACTTCTTCCTACCCCCACTAGAATTGCTCTTTGTCTGTTTCATGCATTCTTGAATTCTCCCACTGTTCTTGATTCCACAACCTCCTCAGGAAGGCTATTCCATGCATCCACAACCCACTCCATGAAAAATATTTCCTCACATTACCTCTGAGCCATCCCCTCTATGTTCAAATTGTGCCCCTTGTTCTTGCACATCTCTTTTTCTGAAAGATGCTACCCTCTTGGACTTTAAGTCCCTTGAGGTACTTGAAAGTTTCTATCATGTCCCCCCTCTCCCTCCTTTCCTCGAGGGTATACATATTAAGCTGCTTTAGTCTCTCTCTTCAAATGTCTTCTAGTTGCAGACCCTGCATCATTTTGGTTGCCCTCCTCTGAACAGCCTCCCACTCTGTCTATATCTTTGTGGAGATGGGGGTCTCAGAACTGCATGCAGGTACTCCAGATGGGTCTCACCAACTGTCTGTACAGAGGGATAACAACTTCCTGTTTTCTACTGGTGATGCCTTTCCTATGCATCCCAGTATCCCCAGCCATCCTCACTGCCTTCTCAAATTGCTTGCCCACCTTAAGGTCATCTGATATAATTACTCCCAGGTCCCTTTCCATTTTATATAGGCTTTTGTCTGATGGGCTCAGTCAGTTTTAATTTCATGGCTGACACCAATAGCTTTCCTTGGGATATTTGTAAAGGTGTATGAAAAACATTGGAGCAGTTGCTTCAACTGGTTAAAGCCTTCTATTGCCAACCATCTGTGTGCTTTACCCAATTACAATCTTATTAGGCAAGATAGGGCTGCCTCCAAGCGTGGGGGTGGAGTTGCTGTCTATTTCAAACAACACCTGCTACTAACCCAAAATGTTTTTCCTGTCCCGTCTCCGTGTGAAGCACTTCATGCTACCTCTACTAGGCCTCCAAAAGTTGCATCTAATCTGTGCCTATAACCCTCCTGTTGGAGGGATAAAGGCCTGTAAGAACTTCTTCGGTTAATAGACAGCACCATTGGTCACAACGAAGTCTTGCTATTGGGTGACCTTAACTAAACTGGGCTAGTAAAGCGTCTCAAGCCCTTCATACCTTAGTGCAAGGCCACAATTTTCATCAGTTGATCTCTGACCCTACCAGGGTCAGGGCCCTCTCAGTCTATGCAGCTTATTGATTGGATCCCTTACAAACCGCCCTGATAGCATGAGCTGCTTGGTACCTTACCAGATGTAATCAGTGATCACTCCCGATATACTGTATGTGGAGCTCAAATAAAAACCATCTCCGCCCCCAAGGCTTGTAACGTTCGCAACCTTGCCAATTTTAATCTACTCACTTTACCAATGACCTCGCCATGATTGACTGGTCCCCATTCACAAAGCATCAGATGTACTAGTCCGCTCTTGATAGCTTCCTTACAAAATTTAGTCAGCTCCAAGACGCCCATGCTCCATGGATCACTAGGCACTTTCGAGGCACTCGTCTGAAGTGGCTAACAAAGATCTGCTAACCCAATTAGGGCCAGAGACAAAGCCTGGAGTCTTTTAAATCTACAAGGTTGGAATCTGATTACTGTCAGTACTGACTACTAAGGAATGCCTGCAAAAGAAAAATCCGTCTCTCCAAAAGTACTTTCTGCAGGAACCTACTAATAACGCCCTCTGGTGACCCTAAGAAATTCTGGACTACCATTAAAACTCTCCTAGGCTCTAATCAAAATCCCATACAAACACAATGTTACTTAACGGTATACATTGCAACAAACCATTAACCAAAGCCAATACCTTCAATCACCATTTCTCAGATTTATCAAGCTATCTGTCCTCTTTCCAAAATGGTAGCACTACTATACCCTTGCAACACCAAACCACCACCCTGAACCCCTCTTTAGGTTCCGGATCATTGAAAAAAAGAAGTTGAAACTACTTCTCTCCATCAAGGAAAACACTAGCACTGGGTCTGATGGTCTTGAACCTAGGCTCTTGAAAGCAGCTCCCTTCATAGCCTCTCCACTAACTAAAATCTTTAATATGTCCTTATGCCGTGGTATAGTCCCAACTATATGGAAGACTGCTAAAATCACTCCTATTCCAAAAAGGAGATCAAAGGAGATCAATAACTATCGTCCCATCGCTATACTCTCTGTCTTATGCAAGATCCTAGAAAACTTGTCGCTATGCAAGCGATTGAATACCTCAAAAATATAACCTCCTTTCTCACTCCCAACATGGCTTCCGTAAAGGTCACAGTACCACCTCTGCCCTGCTAAAGCTGACCAATGACATCTACTCTTCCATGGACTTAGGCCTCCTGACTGGAGCAATTTTTATCGACCTAACCAAGGCTTTTGATCTGGTGAACCACTCACACCTTCTTTCAAAACTTCAGTCTTTTGGTTTCTCCCCAGATACCATAGCCTGGTTTGAAAGCTACCTGACTGACAGGCAACAGGCTGTGGTCTTTAACTCAGCAACCTCGGATCCAGCACCGATCCACGTGGGAGTTCCCCAGGGGTCTATTCTTGGTCCTCTACTTTTCACAATCTTCATTGATGACATACCCTCAATTGCACCGAACTGCTCATCTCTGCTCTATCACGAGGATGATCTGTTATTTACCACAGTGCAAAAACTTCAACCTCCTTCACCATCCTTGCTTCGGATTTTGCGAGTATCCAGACCTGGCTCACTGCTAATAAACTAGTCCTCAACTCTGGCAAATCCTACTCAATGTTGTTTGGCTCTCAGTCCACTGAAAGCAAATCTGAATCCACTTATCATCTCCTGTGCAGATAGCTCTCTCTACCCTCCACCAAATCCTTCAAATACCTTGGTGTTACCTTGGATGAATCTCTTGACCTTGACCTTCATATCTCCACTATCTGTAAGTCAGTAAATGCTAAATTGGGAAGTGCCTATCGCACCAGCTATGCTCTTACTTCACAAGCCAGACTAGCCGTGGCTCAAGGTTTCCTGCTACCAGCCCTAGCATATGGCTCGTCAATCCTCCTATCTGCATCCAAATCCTCACTTCATAAATGGGACACCACTTATAATAGCATCTGTCGCTATGCCGCCGCCTCTCCACGTTTCAAGCACCACTGCCACCTCTATAGGGACCTTAATTGGCTTAGCCCCTCTGCATATCATCTTCAGACCTTTGGATCACTAATTGACTCCACCACCAGAACAGGTCTCCCTGTATCCTTTCTTCCATACTGGAACTACAACCTTCTACACATGAATTACGATCAAATGATAAAGCCCTTCTGCGAGTCCCAAGGTGTAGAACTAGTGGGCACTGATGCGTTTGCCTATACTGCCCTAAACACTGGAACTCTATTCCCTCTCTATCCACAAACAAACACCCATGCGGTCTTTAAGAAACTACATGGAACACCTTCACACCTTACATCCCTGCACTTGTTTTAACCACCTTGAATCCTCACTCATTCTTATCCTCTCCCCATCTCCTTCCTGTCCACCTTCTCTCTTCCTCCCCTTAAGACCTTGTCTGCCTGGCTCTTTCTTCATCTCTTTCCTCTCTCTCTCCTCTCTACTTTTATGGCACTTACTGTCCTGAAGCTTATTATCCTCCCATGTTGAATTTTTTTTTTTGCTACCAATCATGTTTTTTCCCTGTATTTACTGTATCTTAAACTTTCAGTTTTATTATGTCACTGTACTTCTTACACACTGTTTTCATGCGAATTTGTACTGCAGTCATGTGCTGCGCGCCACATGTTTATTGTTTGTCTGTAAACTGTTTTCCGGTCGTGCCTGAAAATAGGCATTGTTTGCCTAGTGCACTTACCCGGTCACCAAAAGCAAAATAAATAATAAATAAACTCTATTCATTCTTGATAGGACAAGTCTTGGTTTATTTTAATGTCCTGTATAGTTTCAGTACCTTCCAGTCTCCTACATGCTATCTCTAGTTCTGTTTCTGGACTGCTAGACAGGACATACAAGCAAGGTTTACGTTCAGATCTCTCGTGCCATTTTTTTAATAAACTGGCATGGTAGCTCTTTGTTGCTGTCTGTCTATCAGGGATCTCCACTTATAGGTGACAGGACCAGTTTGTTCTATAATCATACAAGCACCTTGCCACTTTGTCAATAATTTGTCAGTGGATGGCAAAAGCAGCAATACCTTTTCCCTGGTTGGCATACCTTTTCCTTTATTTCGACATCGTAAAGCACCTTTTGTTTTTCTTGGCTACTACACAGTGTTGGTGTGCTTTGCTGTGTGTAAGACAATAACTGTTTCATGTAGTTTGTCATGTATTCTAAAAATATTAGTGTACTTTAACCATAGTTTCACCTTTCCAGGCTTCTTTAACTCACTATCAAATGGTCCACGAGGATTCTGGCCATATAAAAGGGCAAAAGGTGAGAATCCTGTGGAGGCTTGTGATACTTCTCAATATGCAGACAGGAACAAGGGCTGATAGTGATACCATTTTTCCCTTCTTCATCCACACACGTTTGAATCACACGTTTTAAGGTTTGATTAGATCATTCAATGAGTCCATCGGTCTGTGAATGATAAGGTGAGGGTCTAACTGTTGTTACTCCTAGAGTCTGATAGAGTTCAGCTAATAGGGCTGCGTTTAAATTGGCGCCTCGATCGGCGAGGATCTCCTTCAGCATGCCCATGCGGCTACAGAACTCTACCACCTTCGCTGCTATTTTGGGAGCCGTTGTTGTCCTGAGGGGAATGGCTTCTGGGTACTTTGTAGCATAGTCACAAAGGACAAGTATAAACCTATTCCCTTTTACACTTTTTTCTACGGGACCAGTCACATCCATTGCTATTCTTTCAACTGTCTGCGAGACTAAAGGCAAAGGCAAAAGGGCCACTCTCTCTTTTGTGTTACATGACCTATTTGCTGACAGGCAGGGCAACTCTTTACAGTATTCTGCAATGTCATCCTGTAAACCAGGCCAATAAATACATTGGAGAAGTCTGGCAGACGTTCATTCTCACCCTACGTGTCCAGCACTAGGTATGTCATGAGCTAGAAACAGTAAATCCTGTCTATATTTTCTTGGGACTATCAACTGTTCGACCTGTTCTTGGGTAACAGAGTGTGTACAAACTCTGTATAGTATCCCCTTTTTCTGAATCATAATGAGGATCCCTGTTGATACCACTGTCCCAAGTTGTAAGAAGAAAGGGTGAAGAGTTACAGCTGACTTTTGTTCAGAAACAATATTACACATTTGTATTGGAGGCATACTATCATCAGTCTCACTCTGTTTTTGTTTCCATTCTTTCTGTAATTTCCTTTTTTCTGCTTTTGTTTTTCTAGGTCCCTCAATATCTACAAAAGTGGTATCATCAAAAGGAAACAGAGTTTCAGATTGTCCTTTTTATTTCATTTGTACCCTGGTGGTCACAGCTACCAGATGACTCGCACAGGACACAACTAGGTTGCTGAATGTGGGGTAATCTTGTCCAATGATAAGGGATACAGGCAAGGTGGGGACTATACCCAGAGTTATGTCATATTTATGTTCATTAATGCATAGTTCTGCCTTGGTCATGGGATATTGGTGGACATCCCCATGAATACAGATAACTCCTGTTGATATGATGGTAGGTGAGCCCCGGGAAATTAATTCAGCACATATCAAATTTTGCCTGCTCCCTGAATCCGCAAGTCCCTCTATGGGCCTCCCATTGACCTGTGTTTTCACAAAGAAGTTCTTAAGTTCATGGAGGCTAAATAAGCAGGTTTCTTTTTCTTTTTAGGGCAATAATGTGCTATGTGCTCTAACCCATGACAGTAGTGGCCTTCAGTATTAGTATATAGTGCCCTTGATAAAAATTCCCTTCCATCCCCTCTTGGTTTAACAGTCCCAGGCCCTTGTAATGGAAAAACTGGAGGTCTTACTGGTTGTGGTGGGAAGAGGTTTCTGTTCTTCGATAACCCTTACACAGTGGTTGATGGGCAGAAAGAAAATGCTCTGTGAGGGTAATGGCAGTCTCCGTGTTCTTCAGATTGTGTTCCCGTATCCATAATTGCACTTCACTGGGCATTATTTGAATGAATTTTTCTAACACAAACTGTTCTAGAATGGCCTTCACACTTTTACTTCAGGTTGGACCATTTGGTATAAGTCATTTAGTCGGGTGTATGTCTCTCAAAGTGGTACGTGGGATAGATGTTTCAAAATCCTAAATCTCTGTCTGTAAGTCTCAGTGTTAATGTCATAACTTTTGAGAATCTCTTTTCACAGCTGCATAAACAATGGAGGTCTGGCTATCCATACTGGTGTAGGCTAATTGTGCCTTGCTGGTTAAATAGGGGCTAATCTGACTACCCATTGAGCCTGTGGCCAATTACATGCTAGTGCCACTTGTTCAAAGGTAGTCAGGCATGATTTAATGTCACCTGAGGGTGTCATCTTTATAAGTTTAATGTCTCTAGGGTTAGTTTGAGCCACTTCTTGTCCAGCCAAATGATCTGGAGAGCATGCATGGTATCTGCCCACCGTTGATCTTGTCTGCTCCTTACTTGTTCCCTTTCTCTCAGATCAATGTCTCTGTCATTCCAGTTCCATTTGTTTCACTGCAAGCCATCTCAGCAGGTATTTTAGATCCTCAAGTAGAGCCTCTCTTGTTTCACCCTCCTATTCACTCATCTCGAGTTCAGGTTTGGCATCTGTTGACTGAAGGAATATCCTGTTTTACCTTGGGTCAAGTAATAGGAGGCAGACCAGTAAGCAGCTGTTCCCCAGTGCTAACTACTTGGGTCCATGTTAACACCCCTGGAAGAGCCGCAGCTACATCCAGTTTAAAGGCCATGTACCTGCTGAAGCCTATAGCAATCTGGATACTAAGCTCAGTATCTTATGGTTGGAGTCCCCCAGCAGTCATGGACCTCCAGTCTACCCCACTCCTGGCACCAAATGTCATGGGTAAGGTAGCACAGATTACACAGACAACAGCAATTCAGGTGCAGCACACCAACATTGGCATGATTTTATTGAAACAAAACAAAATAAGAAAAGGAAAAGGAATCAAAATAACATACTGTTTTACATGTACAAAAGAAAATCAGAAGAAGCACAGCTTAGCTAGTCAAGGTTGTTAACAGCTAATATACTCTGTGCCTGACCTCCCACTGAAAATCTGTTCTGGGAGACCCTTACAGGTTCTCTCTCAAACTGCATCTAACCTCTGGACTTGACCTGGAGCTGTTTATAGCCAGAATACCCCTCCCTCTGAATGTAACGCCACCCCTTTTTATCTTTATACAATAGAAAAAATATGCTTTAACATACACATTTTAATATAAAACTCCTGGTACTTCAATATATTGTTGAATATTCGATAATGACCAAAACAGTATATCATAACTCAATATCATCATAAGACAGTCTTTATTTTAATTGAAAAGGGGCTGCATTACAGGAAACTCCACCTATCTTACACATGATGGGCATCTAACACCCATATAAAAAAATAGCAGTCACAGCAGCTGACTCCCTATAGGAGTTTACACCCAGCTAAGAGAAGGACACTGATTGGAACAGGGATCCTGCTTAGGAGAACAGCAAAGAGGCTCCCCTGCCTTTCAGTAAGTCAATGAAAAAAAATAACCCTATGGCATCTGGACATTTCTATTACATTTCCTTGGAGGAAATAAATTACTAACAGAAACATTAATATATGAACTCCCTCTAGGCTAATGCTGTTTGCTCCCTTTCCTCAGTGGCTACATACTGGATTAAGCAGTCGCTAGCATTATCCGTGGGAGAGAACTGTACAGGCATTTTTTATTGTTTTGTTATGCAGTTTCTTCCTGATTGCAACAACAAATGTAGTTTTATTTTGCTTTGGGAGGTGGAAGGATAAAATAAAATGTTTACCAGTGACCTTCCACCTCTTTCTATTAAATCACTTGATTTTGGGACATTCAGGACTTAAATAAATTTGCAGAGCTGCTTTTATGTGAAGAAACAACAACCACGACATGTGCGGACATGGAAGAGGGAATGGACTAGCCTTTTACCTCTTGGTGCTGTTTCTTTGGCTTCAGCGGCGTTGCTGCTTTCTTTCTTTATGCAACCACACAAGGTAGCCAAAGCGTTCTACAATAACTAGAACAAGAAGGAAATGCTAGAAATAAACATGTTCAGCTAACAATTCCTGCTATATTAGCTAAGGAGATCCTGTGCACTGCATGCATATATGTCACAGAGGGTCAGCCAAGGTCTTTTTGTGTGTGGCAACAAGGGCCTGTTTAAGAAAAATAAACGAAACAACAAAGACCTACAGCAGGTGGCCAACCCACCATAGGAAACACAGTCAGGAACATATAGATAAGGACAGAAAAGGAGTGCAGTTGTGCAACAGACTTACGGGGGGAGACCAGACCCCAGTCAAAGCACACTTAGGGGGGCACCAAACTTCCACCACACTGAGAAGGTAAATGACACAGACTGTGAGCAGGCTTTCATGCAGCTGAAAACCTTGCTGTATAGGGCTCCAGTGCTGGATAGCCCCAACTACAACAGGCCATTTGTGGTATAGATGGATGCCTCAGATGTGGGAATAGTGGCAGTCCTCAGCCAAGTATCCAAGCAGGGGAAAGAGCACCCCACTGTATACTTATGCATGAAGCTGCTTCCATGGGAACAAGCCTGTTCAACAGTAGAGAAGGAATGTCTCGCCTTAGTTTGGGCATTAAAAAAACTGGAACCATACCTTTATGGGAGGCATTTTAAGATCCAAGCAGACCACATCCCGTTAATATGGTTGGGCCAAATGGGGAAAACAAATGAAAACTTCTGAGATGGAGTATTGCCTTGTAGGCTTATGACATGGAGATTTTCCATAGGCCTGGGTCCAAAAATAGGAATGCAGATGGCCTATCATGCATACTGGACCTATAACAGAACTGGGAAGAACTGCTCCAATAGGGGCATGTTCACCCCAGGTTCTGTTTTAGAGAGAGGAATGTCGCATGATAGGCTCTAGACCCATTTATGTGGATCATATTGTATATGCTGTAATGGACTTTAGAATTAAGATGCTGTCCTTTAACAGGCTCCTTAGTAGTAACTGCAAAATAGCCATAATTTCTGTAAAGGCTAGTGTGGATCTGTTATGTCTCCAGATAAGGGAGACAGGTATATGCCAAGAAGACATAAAATATCCTACTTTAGCTTTCCATGACAGGAAAAGGTCAGGGGATGACCTAGGAGTCAGGGGTTAAGCCAAATGCATGGTCAGATGTAACTGGGGTTGACATGAAACCTGACATGGAACCACAGTGACACCTGCAGGAAAAAGGCAAACTGTTGCACCCTAATATCAGTATTTTCTTGGAACCATTAACCCCACCCCAGAGGGAAAAAAGTGAGTGTGTCCTAAAAATGACCTTCGTGTATATTATCAAACACACATTTTGAATTCAGAGCAGTTGCTGAACAGTTTAGCTGGGGGTCAGATAGCCTGACCAGTGGTATATACTTGTAACCCAGAAGTATATGTGTAGGCCTGGAAAAATCTTAAAACCAGACCTGAGTGTGTGGAAATTTGACTTTTCATATACTGAACAGAAAATTCTGATTTTTAAGACTGAATTTTGGAAACCAAGACTTTTCACCAAGGAAGCAACTGCAGACTTTTTAAAAGGACCTTCAGAGAACTGACTTGGAATACAAACTTGCTACAAAACTGTTGCTTAAGGGCTTATCTCCACAAGACTTATCTCAAAATATGGTACAGTTTAGAACAACAGTATCTAGTTTTTTCTGTAAACCATCCACTGTTATTTTTGTTATTGTCTGTATTTCAAAGTTCTTCCAAACTGTAGATGTGTCTGTATTGCTTTTATGTTAAGTAACCTTTTATGATCTTATCAACTCTGCCTGAGTGGTGGCAGCTACTGAAGTATTGACAAAGCTGGTAACATTCTACAGTCTGAGTCTGAGACAGACCAGTCTGTCACAAACTGTAGGAAGCCTGTGGGATCTGAAACAGTGTTGTCAGTATAAAGGTTACCTGTGCAGTCACAGACCTGGATATGAAGGTTACCTGTGCAGTCACAGATGAGGATATGCAGGTTACCTGTGAAGTCACAGACCAGGATATACAGGTTACCTGTGCAGTCACAGACCTGGATATAAGGTTACTTGTGGAGTCACAGACCAGGATATACAGGTTACCTGTGCAGTCACAGACCAGGATACAGGTTACCTGTAGTCACAGACCTGGCTATAAGGTTACCTGTGCAGTCACAGACCTGGATATAAAGGTTACCTGTACAGTCACAGACCAGGATATACAGGTTACCTGTGCAGTCATGGACCAGGATATACAGGTTACCTGTGCAGTCACAGATGAGGATATAGAGGTTACCTGTGCAATCACAGACCAGGATATACAGATTACTTGTGCAGTCACATACCAGGATATACAGATTACCTGTGCAATCACAGACCAGGATATACAGGTTAGTTGAGAAGTCACAGACTAGGATATACAGATTACCTGTGCAGTCACAGACCAGGATATGAAGATTACCTGTGCAGTCACAGACCAGGATATACAGGTTAGCTGTGCAGTCACAGACCAAGATATGAAGGTTACCTGTGCAGTCACAGACCAGGATATACATGTTAGCTGTGCTGTCACAGACCAGGATGTAAAGTTTTTCTGTGCAGTCACCGGCTGGGATATACAGGTTATTTGTGCAGTCACAGACCAGGATACATGTAACCCTAGATGGCGCTATCCCAGGGCAACTTCCCCAGCCTCGTAATTGGGTGCAGGTTAAGGGACCTAGGTACTGAAAACAGGTGCCTCCACCTGGAGAACAGGTTTGTTGGTAGCGTAGCTGACCTGTATCAGCCCTCTGGGACACTGTAACCCCCTCTTTCCTCCTAGTGCCCTAAGCAATGAACAACGGACACAGTTACAGTAACCTAACCAGCATACAGATCCTCACTCAGTTTGCACTTGCCACCAGGGCTGATTCCACCAGTTTGACCCTGGAGAACCCTCCAAAATAAGGTCAGACACAGCAGGTAACAACAGTGCAGTACAGTGCTTCTTGTACAAAATGAACAGTCAAGTTAAATGTAAAAGAATTAGATCTGATTTATTCAGGGGGAATGAACAAGGGAGGGGTGTAATTTGGCTGATTAGTTCTATAACTGATTCAATCAGCCAATCATGCATGCACTTTAGAATCCCTTCACAGTTACACACTCTGGGTACCCAGTTGGAAAAAAGGTGGTCTAGCCTGACACATTGCCTGGAGTAGGCCGATGTTGCAGCTGGCCGGGACCCTGTGATGGAAAGAAGGAGCATGCACAACCACACACAATTTGCAATCCGGAGCCTGGAGGCTCAGTTCGTGACAAGAAAACAATGGAATCAGATGACAACACTTTTGATTTAGCTGATGTTGCAGGGAGCTACCCTGGTGTTTACTCGCGCTACCCAACACGAAACAGAGGAGATACAAAATGGAGACTGCAGTTTGACAAGTTGGTATGCTAGGAGAAGCAGGGCCCACACAATTCACAGAGGTCATTCCTGTTTGAGATGTTGAGCAGGGCTGATCCCAGGCCAGTCTCTCGTTGTTGGTGATCTCTGCATATGAAGTAGCTGACTGGGCCAAGGTGTCAGGGCCCAGGCCGGATGAACAGTTTGAATTCAGTTTGATAGGTGCTGGAGGCAACTTCCAGCAAGTGTGACACACTTGAGTAGTGGGGAACCAAATCGCGACCACTGACAACTTACAGCACATTCATAGTAAAGCAAAACACAATACTACAGATCGGATGACAGTCCAGTTGCAATTTCAGTTTTCCTGAGCAGAACCGTGATCTCTGTGGTGATTCAGGCGTCCTGACAGGCCGGTCCCTTACAGAAAATCTTCAGTCTTCTTCAGGTAACAGGGAAGTCACAATTTGGTATTTCTGGTGACAAACTGGTTCGGATTCGGTCCGATTAATTTCATTAGCAGATCCCTCAGAAGGGAAGATGAAGCAGGCAGGCCAGACACAACCTTTCCACCAGTTTCCTGTACTACTACGCAGGAGCAGCTGCTCGAATGTCTTGAGCAGTTCACTTTCTCAACTCCAAACTCAGACTGACTCTCTGCTGCAGGCAGCACCAGGACTTCCTTCTGATCCAAAAAGAGTTTGGTTAGTTGATTCATCTGTCTGTCAAAGCAAGGGCTCCGCCTCTAGGTCCATTTAGGTGCCAAAATAAAAAAAAAAAATACAATTCCTACAGAAATTCACTCCCACAAGACCCTGGGAGAGACTTTATTTTAAGGTCCCCAAAAGGTACTGATTGGTGCAATACAGAATGTCCATGCTGCAAAGAAAGGCAGGTTAGACAAACTATAATACCATTGTTATTAGAGCAGCTAATCAGCAAACAATTACCAGTTCTAACAGAGCTCCCTCTGCACCATTATGATGGCAGAACAGAGCAATATTACTGCAGCTTGGTAAGGACTTGAGCCTGGAAACACTTGGCCCTTACCCAGATTAATTATACACTACAAAATAACGTCTCTTAAAGGACAGGCATGGAGGCTAACAGGGCACTCACATGCAAACACTTTTACACCTGTAAAGAAACAGAACGCCCGCCTGGCAGTGGGCATTTTAGCACACCCAAGGAAAACTTTTGGGAACCCCCATTTATGAGGGTTACAGCTCTCTGCTAAGAAAGAACTTGGCATCCACGTCAAGTCCATGCTTACAACAACATTAATTGAAGACATTATACTTATACAAAATATGCTTCATTACCATTTCTATACATTTCCAAAATAGCTAATACATATAATTATATATATATATATATATATATATATATATATATATATATATATATATATATACACACACAGTATATATATATTATGGCAACAGTTATGCAGTTTTCATACATTCAATAATGATTTCATTATGATTCACACAATAATATTATTATATCATTCATGTTATAGTGTAACTCCTAGGTGGCGCTATCCCAAGGGCTACTACCCTGCCTGCTTGGCTAGTAGCAGGTTAAGGGGCCTGAGTTTTAAAACGGGTGCTCCACCTGGAGATCAGGGTTGGCAGTGGTCAAGCTAACCTGGGCATAGCCCTCGTACACTGTAACCCCCCTCTTCCCTCTAGTGGCCTGAACACTGTGCAATAATCACAATACCCCTGGTACATCACACAAGTACCCACACTGTTTTCACTTACCACCAGGGCTGGTTCCTCTGGCTCAACCCTGGGGACCCCCTGCAAAACAAGGTTATGCACAGCAAATAGCAACAGTACAGTACTTTGAGCACAAACTGGAACCACAGTCAGATTACATGCAGACAAAGTTAGATCTGATTTATTCAGGGGACTTGAACAAGGGAGGGGCAAAATCAGGTTAATTAGCTTAAAGGTTATATCAGTCAAGCAGTTATGCATGCGCTTTGAGTTCCCCACACTGTCCACCTCTGGGTACCCAGGTGGAGAAGAGATGGGTTAGCCAGGACCATTGCCGGGGTTGCAGCTGGTTGGGGCCCTGTGATGGAAAACACAACATGCACAGTACACAATATTTGTAATCCGGAGCCAGAGGGCTCAGTTCATAAAGGAAACAAAACAACAAGACAATCAGATGACACACTCAGATTAAGCTGTTGTTGCAGGGAGCTACCCTGGCATTTACTCACGATACCCAAGACTGGACACAGGCTGGACGAAAATCGAGACTGCAGGTGGTTGATCTGGAATGCCAGGAGAAGCAGGGCCCACGTGAGTCGCAGAGGCATCGTTCCTGTTCAAGCGTGGAGCAGGGGGCTAATCCCAGCCAGGTATCTCATCAACGGCTTCTCTGTGCAGTGGGTAGTCTGGCTGGGCCAGTCTGGCAAGGCCCAGACAGCATGGAGACAAATTCTGATGCAGTTCATTTTGGGCTGGATACAGTCTCTAGCAAGCAGAACACAGTTCACACAGTGGGGGACTAACTCACGACTCACTAGCAGCTCATAGCACATTTACATGTAAGGGAATTCTACTGTACCAGGCAAAGTGCTCCCCAGTCACACTCGCACAATCTCTGCATACGCCAGGAGCTCAGGGGTAGCTGGAACTCCTGACAGGCCAATCGCATTCAGTAAGATATTCGGTCTTCTTCAGGTTGAGCCTGGCCCACTTCAGTAGCTTACTTTAGTCACACAAACTTGGATTTAGTCCAAAATAATTCTCTTCTCTCCCTCTCAGGAGCAGCACACCGACATGCAGGCCAAAAACTTATCTTTTTCAAAGTTCTCCCATGTGCATCCACTCAGGATTGCTGCTCAGAATCACTTCAGCTCCTCTCATTTCACTTCCCAGCTCAGAACTAACTGAAAACTGCAAGCAACACGGAACTTCCCCAAGATCCAAAAGATCTGGTTGGCTGATTTGGCTGTCAGTCAAAGCAAGAGCTCCCCCTTCAGTTGCAAAAATGACGCAAAAAAACGCCAAACTACAGTTCCTACAGATTTTGAATTCAGACAGCTCCTATAGCTCTAGCTACATTTTAGGTCCCACCAATACGGTTTGGTCCAATTTTCAGTCCAGGACCAAGATAGTGGAGACAAATAAAACAGTCCTTGCTACAAAAAACCAGATAAGACAAACTACATTATCATTATCACTCTAAATGATTTTCAGTAAATAGTTACATCTTTCAACAGAGCTCCTCTCAGATTACTTAAGCTGCAATCAGGCAGCTCTTAAAAGACAGTACACAGAGGCTATACATGCTCTGATAATCACATTTAAATTGCTAAAATGCAGGACACCAGCCTGGCAGTGAGCATTTAGGTAAGCTCAAGGAAGATGTTTGGGAACCCCCATTTGTGGGGGTTACAATAGTTTCTTGCATTCTAAACAACATAGATTTTGTCTCTTCCCTATCAGCTAACTTGGGGCTAGGCGGGAAGGGCACCATGTCTGAAGGATGGGCAATCAACTTGGAAGCAGCAGAAAGGCTCAGTTTGGGCAGTGAGCTATTTGAAACATGAATACCCTTGTGGACATTTAAAGGAAGATCTACTGGTCTTCCAGGGGAGTCATAGCTTAGACATATTATGGGTTTAACCGCTCTCCCAGACTTCCTTGGGGAAACAGGTATAGTCTCTGGAGTACCAGTATTTACATCAGTCTCTTCTTCAGTAGAAAAGAATACCTCTGCACTGGGCAAAGTCTCCAGTTGCGAAACATTATTGGCTCCTTGCACAGCAGATTCTGCTTCCACATTACTTTGGTCATTATTCTCTCCTGAAGAGGACTCAGGTTGCTCATCCTGAAGGAACTCTTGGATAATTGAATTTTGTAGCACTGAAGGGGTCCTGTCAACACTGTCATATTGCTCTGCAGGTTCTGGTGTGTCACCAGGCAGATTTTCCACAGCAGATTCCTCCTCAGGTAATTCAAACAGTTCCACTATCCACAAAGGAATCTGTTATTTCAGATGTAACGCTCTGCACCTCACTTTCAGGGGCATTGGTTCCAGGAAAGAAGCTGGGGATTAGGCAGCTCTGAAGGCCCAGCTTCATCCCCATGATTCTGTAGAGATTGTCTCAAAACAACTGGCTCAGTTCATAAGAAGGATAGTAGGCATTGTCACATTCACGTTCATCAGAGATGGACTGACAGTCATCATCATTCAGGGCCTGCGAGGGAGGCCTTAGGTCTGGAACAACAGGAGCAGGTTGATGCTATCTCTTTTTGGCAGCAGCACGAGTCACCGGCCCGGGGGAAGTGTTGGGTGTTGGTTCACCATCAATGATCACTTGACCAATGGGCAGTAGGCAATTGCGGTGCATGATCTTGACAGTCCTAGAGTTGTTCTCAGGGCGCAGTTTGTACACAGGCAGTTTATCCAGTTTACCGATCACTAAGTGTGGAAGGTGATGCCACCTGTCAGCAATTTTATGCTTTCCATGCAGTCTCAAATTGCGCAACAATACACACAGTCTCGGGCAGTAGCTCTTGAGTCTTCACTTTCTTGTCATGCCTCTCTTTGTTGTGCAAGGTTTTCTGGGTAGCCATTGTTTGAGCCAGTTGATACGCATGGTTCAATTGAGCTTTCAGTTTCTGTACATATTGTAAATAGTTCTCTGCTTGGACCCCATCCAGGGAGACCCCAAAGCAAACATCTACGGGCAGCCGGGCTTCCCTCCCAAACATGAGACGATAGGGAGAGAATCCTGTAGCATCACCTTTGGTGCAATTGTAAGTGTGTACCAAGGTGCTAATCTGCTGACTCCACTTAGATTTGTCTTTAGGATGGAGAGTACCCCACATGTCCAGAAGGGTTCTGTTAAAGTGTTCTGGCTGGGGGTCCCCTTGAGGGTGATAGGAAGTGGTTCTGGACTTTTGCACCCCCCAGAGAGAGCATTTCTTTGAGTAGTCTACTTTCAAAGTCTCTCCCTTGGTCAGAATGGATATGTTGGGGTGCACCATAGTGGACGCAGAACTTTTCTACTAGCACCTTGGCCACCGTAGAGGCCTTTTGATCCTTGGTAGGGAAAGTTTGTGCATATCGGGTAAAGTGATCAGTTATTACCAGTGCATTGCCAATATTCTTTTGATCGGGCTCCAGACACAGGAAGTCTATATTAGCCAGTTCCATGGGGGCACTGGTAGGGATGTTGACAAGTGGGGCAGATTTCTGGGGCAAAGCTTTCCACTGGAGGTAGTGACTGCAAGTTTTGACATGATTCTCAACATCTGCCCCCATTTTCGGCCAGTAGAGTCAGGATTGTACTAAGTCGAGATTCCGGTCAATACCGAGGTGTGCCATGTGGTTATGGAGGGACCTCAGTACTGTTTGAAGGCTGTGGGTAGGACCAAGTGCTGCTTGTCCACTTGACCTTGATGATCTACTGTCTTTCTGTATAATAACTAATCTCGTAACTTTAGTCTAGGGCCTTCTTTCAATAACAGTGCAGTTCGTGGCTGGCCCAGTGGCACTGAGGGTTGAGGTGCTGGATGCCACATCTCGCGCTACGCCAGTGACCCAGGTTCAGGAACAGACTCGGGTTGCCAGGGGTCAGCAGGGGGAGGGAGGATCAAGTGTCCCAAGCGGATGCACTCCTCCCTCAGTGGTGGGATACCAGGGATGCAGCAGTGTCCAACACCCCTGTAGAGAGAGACAGTGGAAGCACCGGTCCTTGAAGGGATTGGCAGCTCCAATATACCAGAGTCGGGAAGGGGGGACATCGTACGGTGCATGAGAGGATGACGTGCACTCGCACGTCACCTCTCTGGATGTCTGTCCTAATCCCAGTATCCTAAGGGGCTGTGATTGAGGGAGAAAATCAGGGAAAAATGAAAAAAAAACCAGCCCTGTGAGCAAAGATGAAACTAGGGGATGGGATACCTTGGGGATTGCCCTGGTGGATGGAGTAGGAGGAGGTACGAGGCCTCCTCTGAAAGCCAAGGGAGCCAGCAAGTAAAAAAAAAAATTAAAAAAAAGTGCAATGTAAGTCAGTAGAACATAATTTAGACACATCCTTCCCGAGGGTATCAAGTGTGGGCTGAATAATGGGGTCAAGGGATTGAGCCCACTGAATGCTGTCCCTATCAAACTGGGATAAAGCACTGATATCTAATGCAGAAAAATGACAATAAGTGGCAGGTATGCAAGTATCGAGAGCCCCAAACAGTCCACCAGGCAGTCCCACGGTGTCTGCAGACAATTGCTCACCTTTGTTAAACTTTTGACACAACGCTTTAATAGAAGGTTCAGACAGCCTCACCCAATTGTCTTTGGAACTTGGCCGCTGTGGAAGGGCATCAACATCAATATGGTTCAGTCGAGGCCGGTATTCAACCGCATAATCGTAAGTTGGCAAGGCAGAAAGCCACCAGTGCCAGGTGGCGTCCAACTTGGATGAAGTCTGTACAAATGTTAAAGGATTGTTATCAGTCTTTACTAATATCTTGGCCCCACAGAGGTACTCATGGAACTGATCGACTATGGCCCACTTTAGAGCGACGAACTCTAACGTGTGCACAGGATAATGCCTCGGAGGGTGTCAAGCTGCTACTGGCGAAGGCCACAGGTCTCAGGCCATCCTCATATTCTTGATATAGCACAGCCCCAAGCACTTTCAAATTGGCATCCGTGTGCAGAATGTATAGTTTGGTGGGATCAGCATATGCAAGGACTGGGGCATGGGTAAGCTGATAGACGACTTCGAAAAATGCCGTCTCACACTCGGGGGTCCAGTGGGTTCCAAAAGGTTCACCTGTTCAAAAATACACCTTGTCTTCTTCTTTGAGGGACCCCTTCTTGTATCTGTGGTTGGTGGGAGGATAGCCTTGGGTAAGATTAAGGGTGGCGGATTACCTTTGAATAGTCCTTAATGAATCGGCGATAGTAGTCGCAAAACCCCAGAAAATGCTGCAGCTCTTTCAGGTTGGTGAGCTGGGGCCAGGTGGTCAGGGACTCTACTTTACTAGGATCTGTCTGTGTCCCCTCAGCTGACACTATATTTCCCATATATTTCACAGTCGCTTGAAAAGAACTGGCACTTGTCTATGGATAGCTTAAGGCCGAATTCTTCCAAGCGATCGAGGACTTTGAACAGTCTGGCCTCATGTTTTTCTAGCATGCGACCGAAAACAATGACATCATCCAAGTACACTAAACATTCTAGCAGATTCATGTCTCCTACTGCACATTCCATCAACCTCTGGAAGGTAGCAGGGGCACCTGAAATCCCCTGTGGCATCCTCAGAAATTCGTAGAACCCCAAAGGACAGATGAAGACTGTTTTCTCATGGTTCTCCAGGGCCATCGGGATTTGATAATATCCACTGCAGAGATCAAGTACTAAGAACCACTGACTCCCCTTCAGGCAGTCCAGGGCATCCTGTATGCAGGGCATGGTGTACTGATCTGGGACAGTCCGTCGGTTTAGGGTCCAATAATCCACACACATCCTCATGGACCCATTTTTCTTGTGCACAGCTACGATGGGAGATGCGTAGGGGCTTCTTGACTCTTGAATAATTCCAGCAGCAAGCATCTCTTGTAGGTGCCGCTGAACATCATCTATATCAGCTGGAGCAAGGCAACGGGACCGTTCTTGGAAAGGTCTGTCATTTTGCAGCCGAATATTATGCTCAGCACCATGGGTGCACCCCACGTCCCATTCTTTTAGCGAAAACACTTGGTCTCTCTGGGCAAGTTTCCCACTGATCCGTGTCTTCCATTCAGCAGACAAGGGGGAATCACCAAAGTCAAATAGGTCTGGGGTCACCTCCTCCTTCTCACCAGAATATTTGTTGCTGGGTACTACTGCAGTGTCTGCGCAGTGTACTGTAGCTAGTGTACACCCTCTGTTCACTCGGACTTCTCGATCTGACACATTTTGAATCTGGACCATCACTCGTCGTGCATAGGCATGGGCTCGAGCAGGTAGGATACTGGGTTTAACCAATAGCCCCTCTGGCAACTTTCCTTCACCTGGTGTGTCCAGCATTAATATTTTGTTTTCATTTCTCTTCTAAGATGGACTTCTCCATGAACAATATACTGAGTATTGGGTGGCAATATCAAGGAATCAGGGTCCTTCTTCCAGACAATTCCAACGGCTCATCCTGGTCTTCTGCCACAGACTGCCTCTGCAGGTCATAAGCTTTCTTGATCAGAGCTGGAATTCTCATTACCTGACCAGTCTGTCAGTCTCGTTTCTCTTAGCACAGCTGCGCTAAACTCCCAAACATGTGGGCGTTGGTTCCAGTGAGTAGGGAACCCCATCAAACATGCCTGTGGAGGGCACACCAGGCCAGCATCTCAACTGGTTCATTTACACCAGTTACAGCTCATGGGAAAAGACAGCCAGAGCCGGACATATCCTCGGTAGGGATAAGATTTTGTCCTCAGACCCACACATGTAGGCCTTCTAAAGATTGTAATGGCACATCAGATAAGTGTTTGTCATACCAGTCCTGGAATACAATGGTCACTTGTGACCCACTGTTGAACACAGCCCGAACATGGACACCATTGACAGTCACAGTAGTCTCATTGAAGGGCCCACCAATTTGGACCAGTCTGGAGGGGTGGTAGAGGGACCTGGACAGATGATTTAGCCACAAAGAATGCTTTGGTTGGTATTTCTGAAGCCTTCACTGTGGTCGTTGTTCGGCATCCCTTGGCCATGGTCTCACTCTCTTCGGAGCTCCCCTTGAAGTCTGTATACAACTTTATCTAGGTATTTTGGGGACTGCCATTCTTTCTTCATATGCCCATCCTTCCCACATTTATCACAGTATATGCTTCCAGGGCCTGGCATGCCTAAGACATTACATTGGGAGCTGAGGGGTACCACCAACTGAAAATCTTGGTTCCACCTCTGACTGCGGTGTCATGAGCACTGGGAGGTGTCTCAGTAATTCTTTCACTTCCATAGTCAATTCATTAATTTTTTGAGTTGCTGTCAGCAGGAGATGCCTGATTTGTACACCCACCCCATAGTAGACACACTCTGATAAGGATCGGGGTCTGTACCCACAAGAGCAGTCTTCATAAAGAGATCGGTTTTGTTTCTCTGAACTCCATCAGCAGTTCAATCCCATGGGAAACATCCTTAGCAGTCCCTTTCTTGCAGAGCTCCCGGACTGGCACTAACATTTAGTTCTCAGATTCTATCATGTGATTTCTGGAATTCCAGGGCATCAGTGACTGACCCAGTGTCTGGAGCAGGGATTGCAGCAGCTAAGATAGCACAGGGTTCCCAAGAGCCTTCCTCCTCCTCAACTTGCCTGCAGGAGCTGTGCCAAGAGTGAGAGAGAACTGGCCTATGAGGAGGGCCAAGCTACACCTGCAGGAGCTGTGCCGGGAGACAGAGAACACTAGCCTATGAGTAGGGCCAAGCTACACCTGCAGAAGCTGTGCTGAGAGACAGAGAGAGAACTGACCTATGAGGAGGGCCAAGCTGTGCCTGCAGGAAATGTGCAGAGAGGGGGAGAGAGAGAACTGGCCTATAAGGAGGGCCAAGCTACACCTACAGGAGCTGTGCCAAGAGAGAGAACTGACCAATGAGAAGAGCCAAGCTATGCCTGCAGGAGCTGTGCTGAGAGAGTGAGGGAGAGAGAGAGAACTGGCCTATGAGGAGGGCCAAGCTTCACCTGCAGGAGCTGTGCTAAGAGAGAGAGAGAACCGGCTTATGAGGAGGGCCAAGCTATACCTGCAGGAAATGTGCTGAGAGAGAGAAAGAGAGAGAACTGGTCTATGAGGAGGGCCAAGCTACACCTGCAAGAACTGTGCAGAGAGAGAGAGAGAGAGAAAGAGAGAGAACTGACCAATGAGAAGAGCCAAGCTATGCCTGTAGGAGCTGTGCTGAGAGAGAGAGAGAACTGTTCTATGAGGAGGACCAAGCTGTGGCTGCTGGAACTGTGCAGAGAGAGAGAGAGAGAGAGAGAACTGGCCTATGAGGATGGCCAAGCTTCACCTGCAGGAGCTGTGCCGAGAGAGAGAGAGAGGGAGAACCGGCCTATGAGGAGGGCCAAGCTACACCTGCAGGAGCTGTGCTGAGAGAGAGAAAGAGATAGAACTGGTCTATGAGGAGGGCCAAGCTACACCTGCAAGAGCTGTGCTGAGAGAGAGAGAGAGAATTGTTCTATGAGGAGGAACAAACTGTGCCTGCAGGAACTGTGCAGAGAGACAGAGAGAGAGAGAGAGAGAGAGAGAACTGGCCTATGAGGAGGGCCAAGCTTCACCTGCAGGAGCTGTGCTGAGAGAGAGAGAGAGAGAGAGACTGAGCATGAGGAGGGCCAAGCTACACCTGCAGGAACTGTGCAGAGAGAGAGAGAGAGAGAGAAAGAGAGAACTGGCCTATGAGAGGGACCAAGCTACACCTGCAGGAGCTGTGCTGAGAGAGAGAGAGGCGAGAACTGGCCTATGAGATGGACAAGCTATGCCCATGGGAACTGTGCTGAGGGGAGAGAGAGAGAGAGAACTGGCCTATGAGAGGGACCGAGCTATGCCTTCAGGAGCTGTGCCAGGAGAGAGAGAAGACCTTGGTCTATGAGGGGGACCAAGCTATGCCTGCTGGAGCATGCCGAGAGAGATAGAGAACTGGCCTATGAGGAGGGCCAAGCTTCACCTGCAGGAGGCTGTGCCGAAGAGAGAGAGAGAACTGACCTATGAGGAGGCCAAGCTACACCTGCAGGAGCTGTGCTGAGAGAGAGAGAGAGAGAACTGGCCTATGAGGAGGGCCATGCATGGGCGCAAGTTATAACCATCCACCCAAAATGTGACCAGGAAAGCCATGAGAGAGGAGTCACTGCTTGTTAAAGTTGTGATTCGGAAGCTGTGGGGAATGTTGATGTGTCAGCCTTTGACTGGGGCAGCAGTGCAAGTAGATCAGGTACAGATGTTGCAACTGCGCATACTTAGGGAGACAGTAAAACCTGAGAGGCAAAAGGCAGAGATGGAGCTGCAGAAGATGAGTGTGGAAGCAAAAGGAGGAGAAGCAAAAAGCAGAGGAGTGTCAGAAAGAGTGCCAGTACCAGATCCAACAAGAGCAAGAGGAGTGACAGAAGCGAGAGAAGTATTAGAAGCGAAAGACTGAGGAGCAGGAAATGCAGCACCAGCATGAGATCGGATTAAGAAGCTGCAGCATAACAGTCAGATGGCAATTCAGTGCCAGTAGGCATCATCAGAATCTGTGAGTAATGGCATGAGGGGTTCACCACAGGAAAACAAAATTAACTGTGAAATGTTTCCTAAGTATCAGGAGGATGATCTTAATTTATTTTTAAGATCTTTTGAGAGAATCTGTGGGCAGTTGGAATTGGTCGGGGCTTCTTGGGTGACTCACCCATTGTCACTGTTTACAGGCGAGGCATTAGAAGTTTTTGCCTGAAGGGATGACAATGACTGCATGGACTATGATAAAGTGAAAAGTGCCTCGCTGAAGAATTTTGAGTTAACCCCGAGGCCTATAGACAAACATTTAGGGGATAAAGAAAGACCCCAGGGGACAGCTATGCTGAAATACAGTATCTGTACATCTAAGTAACTTATTAGAATGCTGGACAGAAGGTGCAAAAGCTTGTTCTGTAGAGGCGATAAAATATTTATTTCTGTTAGAACAGTTTTCAAAAACTTTACCTGAGGATCTGAGAATATGGTTGCTGGGTAGAACTCCGAGCTCCTACATTGAGGTAGTCAAGAGGGCTGATCAATTCACATCCAGCCAACCATCCTCTCACTGCAGTGGGAATGGAGAGGACCACCAGCTGGTTTAGGAAAACCTCAGGAGGTGCAGCCTAAAGGAAGTCAGTCTGTGTCTGAACAAAAATAGAAGCCACCTGGTCTCAAAAGCACAGGCCAGAAACTGAGGCATTTGTTCTTACAAGTGTCTGAAAAATTTAGCAAAAGCAGTGAGTGCAGCTGAAGAGTGTAGCTTGAGAACCTCCGACAGTTAGTACCTGTACACAGAGTGCAGAGCCTCTAACTCCACTGTACACATGCACCCTGTGTGTGTTAATAGGATGGTGACCCAGAGACTAAGGGCACCAGGGCTTCCATTTCTTTGATGAAGCAGGATTTGATTCAAAGGGAACGGACTCTGCCTGGCCAGTTTTTAAAGGTTAGAGGAGTGACAGATCCTGAGGTATCAGTACCACTGGTCTGGATCTTTCAAAGATGGGCAGGTGGCTAGGGCATACAGGAGGTCGGTGTTGTGCCAGACCTTCCCATGGATGTAATCATGGGTAATGACTTCGACAGTGGAGCCAATATTGTGTGTCACTACTCATAGCATGATAAGGGACCCGGCACCAGAGGACACAGAGGGGGCAATACTTGAGGAAGCAACGTCTACTTCAGTAGCAAGAGAAGCTGTGGCTGAAGAATGAGCTGGGAGCAGCAGTTCTGAGCTACAGCTATAGACTGAAGAGAGCTCAGTAATAAGGCAGCTCCACCACAGCACAGTGAATTCTGGGAAGGTCAGGCACGTGGAGCTAGGGAGAGCTCAGTAATGGGCAGCTCTGCCACAGCACAGTGTATTCTGGGAAAGGTCAGGCACGTGGAGCTAAGGGAGGAAGCTCCAGTAATGGGTGGCTGTGCCACAGCACAGTGTATTCTGGGGACGGTCAGGCACGTGGAGCTAGGGAGAGCTCAGTAATGGGCAGCTCTGCCACAGCACAGTGTATTCTGGGGAAGGTCAGGCACGTGGAGCTAGGGAGAGCTCAGTAATGG